>CAUYQG010144974.1:0-25448 GCA_963574415.1 Tarsius wallacei | reverse complement strand
TTGTTTTATTAATGATGGCCATTCTTACTGGGGTTAGGTGGTATCACAGTGTGGTTTTAATTTGCATTTCTCTGATGATGAATGAGGCTGAGCAGTTTTTCATGTGTCTGTTGGCTGTCTGTATATCTTCTTTTGAGAAGTATCTATTCATGTCTTTTGCCCACTTTTTAATGGGACTGTTTTTTTCCTTTTGGCATGTTTGAGTTCCTTGTAGATCCTAGATCTATTAGGCCTTTGTCAGATATACAGTTGGCAAATATTTTTTCTCATTCTGTAGGCTATTTCCCTGCTCTCTTGGTGTTTTCTTTTGCTTTGCAGAAGCTCGTCAGTTTGATGAGGTCCCACTTGTCTATCTTATTTCTTTTTTTCTTTTTATTTTTTGAGTTGGAGTCTCACTCTGTCGCCCAGACTGGAGTGCAGTGGCCGCTCCCGGCCACCGCAGCCTCGACCTATTGGGCTCCGGCAGTCCTTCTGCCTCAGCCTTCCAAGTAGCTGGAACTACAAGCGCGCGCTACCATGCCCGGCTGATTTTTGATTTATTGTAGAGATGAGGTCTCGCCAAGTTGCCCAGGCGGGTCGCGAACCCGCGGGCTCAGGCAATCCACTCACCTCAGCCTCCCCAGGCGAGGGATTACAGGCTGAGCCACCGAGCCTGGCTTATCTTATTTCTTATGGTATGGGCACTTAGGTTTCTGATCAGGAATTGGTTGTCAGTTCCAATTTCCATAAGAGTGTCTCCTGTGTTTTCTAAGATTCTTATAGTTTTAGGTTTTATGTTTAGGTCTTTGATTTATTTAGAGTTAATTTTTGTGTATGGTGATAGGTAGGGTTCCTGTTTCAATCTTTTGCATGTGATCAGTCAGTTTTCCCAGCACCATTTACTGAATAGGTTCTCTTCTCCCCAGTGGTTGTTGTTGGAGTCTTTGTCAAAGATGAGTTGGTTGAGAAATTGAGACTTTGCTTTTGGAATCTCTATCCTGTTCCATTGGTCTATATGCCTGTTCTTGTACCAATACCAGGCTGTTTTGATTACTGTAGCCTTATAGTAAAGTTCGAGGTCTGAAAGTGTGATACTTCCTGCTTTGTTTCTTTTGCTAAGGATTGTTTTGGCTATTTGTGGTCGTTTATGCTTCCATATGTATTTCTGTATTGTCATTTCTAGGTCTGAGAACGATGTTGGTAATTTAATGGATATTGCATTGAATCTGTAGATTACCTTTGGTAGGATGGACATCTTAACAATATTGATTTTTTCCTATCTATGAGCATGGAATATTTTCTCACTTGTTTTTGTCTTCTTGGATTTCTTTGAGCACTGTTTTGTAGTTCTCTCATTGTAAAGGTCTTTCATTTCTCTGGTTAGGAAGATGCTGAGGTATTTCATTTTTTGTGTGGCTATTGTGAATGGGATTATGCTTTTTATTTGGGTCTCTGCCTGCTTGTTGTTGGTGTTTAAGAATGCAACTGTCTTTTGCACATTGATTTTGTACCCTGAGACTTTGCCAAAGTCCTTTATCAGTGCAAACAGGTTTTTGTCAGATTCTTTTGGATTTTCAAGGTGTAGGATCATATCATCAGCAAAGAGGGATAACTTGACTTCCTCTTTTCCATTTGGATATCCCTGATTTTCTTCTCTCATCTAATTGCCCTAGCTAGGACTTCCAACACAGTGTTGAACAAGAGAGGTGAGTGTAGGCAGCCTTATCTTTCTTGTTCCAATTTTCAGGGGAAATGTTTACAGTTTCTGTCCATTTAGCAATATGTTAGCTGTGGACTTACTGTTTTGAGGTATGTTCCTTCTATACCTAGGAATTTGAGGGTTTTTATCAAGAAGGGATGCTGGATTTTATCAAAAGCTTTTTCTACATTTAATGATATAATCATGTGGTTCTTGTTTTTGCATCTGTTGATGTATTTAATTACATTTATGATCTTGCAAATGTTGAACCAGCCCTGCATCCTGGGGATGAAGCCTTTGTTCTTTTTTTAAAAAATAATTTAGGCTATTCTGAGTCCTTTGCAATTTCATATGAATTTTAGAATTAACTTGTCAATTTCTATGATGAAATCAACTAAGATTCTAATGGAGATTGTCTTGAACATATAGATGTGTTTGGTGAGTATTGCCATCTTAAAAGCATGAAGTCTTCTGATTCTTGAATGTGGTATGTCTCTTCCAATTTAGATCTTTAATTTCTTTTGGCAATGTTATATTGTTTTCAGGGTATGTTTTGCATTGATTTTCTTAAATGTATTTGTAAGCGTATTATTCTTTTTGCTGTTATTGCCAATGGAATTTAAAAATTTCATTTTCTCTTAGTTTATTGTAATCTATCCATTCTTAGTTTTGTATAGTCTCTCAAACATCCTCTGTTGTATCAAACCTCTAGGCCCTCCTAAATTCGGTTTCCTTTGCCTACCATGTCGTCTATCTCCAAGTCTCATTGTTGATTTTTTTTTCATTGTTGAATTGTTATACACTGTTGGTAGAAATGTAAATTGGCATAGTCACTATGGAAAATAACGTGGAGATCCTCAAAAAATTAAAAATAGAAATACATTGTAATCCAGCCATCCTACTTCTGGGTAATATATGCAAAGGAATGAGCTCAGTATCTTCAAGAGATGTCTATGCTTCCATGTTCATTGCAGCATTATTCGTAGTATCCAAGTTATAGAAACAACCTAACTGTACATTGGTGGATGAGTAGATAAAGAAAATGTGGTATCTCCACCTAACCCCAGTAAGAATGGCCATTATTAATAAAACAAAAAATAACAGATGCTGGCGAGAATGTGGAGAAAAGGCAACGCTTCTACACTCTTGGTGGAAATACAAACTACTGCAACCTCTATGGAAAACAGTGTGGCAATTTCTAAAAGAACTAGAAATTGACCTAGCAATCCCCCTTCTGGGAATATACCTGGAGGAACTCAAATCACTTTACAAAAAAGAAACGTGCACACGCATGTTTATTGCAGCACTATTCACAATAGTAAAAACATGGATCCAACTGTGGTGCCCATTGAAACTGGACTGGATAAAAAGAAATGTAGTGCATATATATGTTGGAATATTATGCAGCCATAAAGAAGGGCAGAATTATGAACCTCATAGCAACTTGGATGGACTTAGAGTCTATAATACTCAGTGATTTATCACAGAAACAAAGAACCAAGTACCACATGTTCTCACTCATAAGCAGACCCCGATCATTTGCCGTAATACTCTAAGAAAGGGATTGGCAGTTGCAGGATACTCCCAGGGGAGAGAGGGCCACATAACATCAATAAGAGTACCTGATCTCAAACCAGGTGAAGTACGGACCAAAGGGAGGCCCAAACTTTACCTGTATGATGACCACTTGTATATCTAATCCTTAGTCGTACCCCACATCTTTAAAATAAATAAATAAATAAATAAATGTGGTATCTATCTATGATAGATATGTATATATGTTTGTGTGATATATATATATGTGTGATATATATATGTTTATCCGTTTATATATATATGTATATACTACATACATACACAACTGAATATTATTCAGCCTTAACAAAGAAGGAAACCCTGTCATTTGTAACAATACAGAGGAACCTGGGAGACATTATGCTAAGTGAAATAAGCCAGGCATAGAATGACAAATCCTGCATAACCTCACTTATATCTGGAATCTAAAAAAGTTGAACTCAAAGAAACAGAGTAGAATGGTGGTTACCAGGGACTGGAGGGTGGGGAAAATGGGGAGACGTAGGCCAAAAAAGTGAAAAGTTTATTCAAGATGGGTAAGTCTTCGAGATCTAATGTGCAGCATGGTAACTACAGTGGTGGATATGTTACTTAGGTCAATTGTGGTAATCATTTCACAGTGTATGCATATATCAAAACATCATGTCATACAGCTTAAATATGTACTTTTTGGGGGGTCAGTTATACCTCAATAAAGTTGAGGGGAAAAGGGATCATTTCTTTCCCTATAAAGTGTTCTATGGCTCCTTCCACAACCTTTCCTAAAAACAAACAAGCAAAAAAACAAAAAAATTAATGAAAGATGCAGGAATTAAGAGTTGATCGCAGTTGAGTATATAAATACCTTAAGGTAGCCTAATTCAGTGGTTAAAAGCCTGGATTTTTAAATTGAACACATCTTGGTCCAAATCCCAGTTCTGCCATCACATTTGACATCACCTTTGATTTTGAACAGATTACTCTGAATCTCAATTTTGAGAGCAAAATGTGCAACTTTTTGCATCAGATACCTTATTTCACAGACTTTTTGAGAGGATTATATTTGTTAATGTAAAGTATTTAGAACAGTTTTTGACCCATAGTTATTCTTTATCTTTTTTAATTTACTCAGTTTTAAAACCCATGCTATTTTCACCAATCTATACTGTTCACATAAACAGTGCTTGATACATTTATGATACTAGGAAAGCTATGGTGAGGGTGGTGGTGGTGGTTAAGGTGGCAGCTGTTTCAGCTGGAACTCAGTCCTGAAGGAAAACATCAAATACCTTTCTTTTCTAAGGAAAGTATCAGGATAAGATCCAATTACTTGATCATAAGCCAAATGTCAGGCTTTTCCATCCATCCTCTGAGAACTGCCTTATTGGAAATGACTGCCCTTTTATTAAATACACTTTTGTGCTCCAATTTCTTGATTTAAAAAAATTGTCAGCTGTACTGAGGATTCAAACGACTATTACAAATCAGTGAAATCTACAGACCATAGATGCTTTGAGGTCTGGTTCTCAGTGTTATTCACTTTCCATGAATACCTTAGAACCTAGTCGTACCATGGACACCGAAATTAAAATGTGCAATGATTTAAATAAAGAGCCTTAAATATAAAATTCTTAGAATATTCTCAAAAGCATATGATTAGAGAGTGCATAGGAACTTGGAAAATATACCTTTTCATAAAATAAATTTCTTTCATATTTTTATTAATCACCTCATTTTTCAACCAACCTAAGACCTCAGAAGACGTTCTGTGTTCCCGTTCAAATGAACAAGTTGCTGCAAAAATTATAACTGATTATGCTCATTTATAAAATGCATTTGATTTACACTGACCATGCATGATTTATACCAAGAACTATCAAAAATGACTTTGCCTCTTCTTTGGAGAGAAAACCACAAGAATGTGCCAAAATGGGTCTTATTATTGTGTGCTACAAATGTTATGGAGAACTCAGTATAGAAATGACCTAAAATAGCTTTGATACTGTAATCAAATCTCAAAATATCATCTACATGAGTTCAATGAATAAATTTAGGTAAAGATTTGTTCACCTTTTTTTAAAAAAAAAATTAGGACACTAGTTTTACACCTCTGTGGTTGGCTAGAGTCCTGTGGGCTGTAGATGATGGATTATATTTATGCAAAACAGTGGAGACTTTATGTTTCCAGAGTATCATATCACTGGAAGCCGAAATCTTGTGAGTGGGATAACCAATGTAAGTGACTTTTACACCTTTTCGATATATTCATCTCTTCCCCTGGGACTCACTTCTACTCATGCACACATTTTCCAATTGAGGTCTTCACTCTTCTTCCACTCAAGACATTATGTCACCATCATTTTTTGCAGCATTTCTTCTGTTCTTGTCCAAAGGCTCATTTTATAATGATCAGGTTACATCACTTTTCTTTTTATTTTATTTTATTTTTTTTGAGTTGGAGTCTCACTCTGTCACCCAGATTGGAGTGCAGTGGCTGCTCCCGGCCACCACAGCCTCGACCTGCTGGGCTCCGGCGATCCTTCCGCCTCAGCCTTCCAAGTAGCTGGAACTCCAGGCGCGCTACCACGCCCAGCTAACTTTTGATTTATTGTAGAGAGGAGGTCTTGCCAAGTTGCCCAGGCGGGTCTTGAACCCGCGGGCTCAGGCAATCCACTCACCTCAGCCTCCCAAAGGCGCGGGATTATAGGCTGAGCCATTGAGCCTGGCTAGATCACTTTTCAAGATAAATGTTTGTGTACCTAATTCCATTTCTTAAAAGGATATTAAAGGCAGTGAGCACTAGACTGTTCACTTTTGCCTTACAGATATTCTTGCAGCCTGGGACAATGAGGGAGCTTCTGTGATGTAAATTTCTTGCATTCATTTATTTAATTCGTTCATTCATTAAGTGATTCTCCCATTAAGAGTAGTTATTGCTGTAGACCCTATTAGGCATTCTGTAGAGCTCTTAGGATATAATAATAAATGATAGTGAAAACCTGTTGTGTTTAGTTGTTTACCTCTAGAGTTCTGTCTCCCCACTAAACTACAAATATGGTGAAGTCAGAGACCATATTTGTTTCATTCCCCTTCGTATATTTTGCTCCTGATACCATCACTTAATAAATAATTTGTTAGTTGAATGACCTAAGGTTCTGTGGAGAATTACTCAATTTTATATATATTAAAGAACTGAAAAAGAAAGTAATTATTCTGTAATTTATTAGAAAGAAGGGCATCTTGAGACTAAAATGAAAATAATTGTATTTATTTTATTTGTTAACCCTCACAGCTATCTTCAGTGAAAAACAAAAGAATATTAGAGCTAGAAGTGATTTTTGGTAATCAACTGATAAAATCCCTCCCTCTGTTTTAGTGAGGCAAGAAAAATTAAAGGGATCACCCACGGTCCCACAGTTGTCATGCAACAGACCTGGGCCTTTAATCTGGGTTTTAAGAGCGTCAAATCTTTAATCATCTTACTACATTGTGACACTGTGTGGGGATCACCTGAAGGTAGCGACTCTGTGTGTTGCATTTAAGGCTTTGGACACCAAGGTGAAATTATATCACCCTAGATAAAGATCTTAACCCCAGAGAGAGTTCCTTAAGCAGATCAGGATAATCAAATGAGGCAGATGTTAGCATCACATTTCAGGAAAAAATAACTCGAGTTGGCTGAGTCCTAGAGCTTATCCTTGTCTCTTGCATGAAAATGTTGCATGGAAATGTGTTGGGGCTTTGACATGTGTGGCAACCAATCCTCAAAAGAGTGAGTCACACCTCCTCCTACGCTGCAACTGTCAGTGCTGGCTTCCGGCAAAAGGTTGGAAACACTGCAGTCACATGGTTTGGCTTGCTGGAGAGGAGAGGCCATGAGCCAAGAGAAGGCGGCACTAGAGGAAAGTCAGGAAGAACAGGGTACAAAATGAGGGTAAAAATGGAGCCCCCAAGGACGGGTCTGACCATTGGCATAGAATCGAAGGAGGAATGAGGGTAATCTAGAGCATTTCAAAAATTTTTTATTTGAAAGATGTGGGGTACAATTCAGGGTTAGGTATACAAGTGTTCATTTGTAGGTACCCTTGTTGATGAGGTGTGCCCCCCCCAGCGGTTTCCCACTACAGCCAATCCCTTTCTTATAGTGTTATGATCATTGTTCAAAGTCCGCCTATGAGTGAATCTAGAGCATTTTAAAAGATCTATTATCTTCAATTCGTCAAAGAGGAAATGGAGATACAATTTTGAAGATGCTCAGATACAGTATTTCCGAGTAGGTTGTGTCATAAGGGCCAACGAGGTAGGCAGATAGGCTGTAGACAGAAAGCTGGGAAACAGAGCTGAATTTCTCTTAAGGAATAGTGCTCAGGGTAGGCTTTCACTAAAGAAAGCTATCTTGGGAGTGCCTGGCTATACTCCTCTGTGGTGAACTCATTCCATCCTTGCTGCTGTGGGACTTCCTGTTAGGCTACTGCCACCGAGTTTCTCATTAGTTCTAGAGTAGGGTTGTGGCAGGCATATTTATGCCAAATAGCCATAGGAACTGATCATAGCTCAAATAAGAACCCTGAAACATTTTGACTTCCATAACTACGGCTCTATGAGGGCACCTGAGTAGGAATTTTCAAGAAAGGTAGACATTTTTGAAAATGTAAAAGAAAGCTGTGCACAAAGAAAGACGTTTTTATATAGAGACAGGAGCAAGGAATAGTGGCAGCTTAATTTCCACGAAGTGGAGTGGGTGGGGGTAATGGAAGAGGAGTGAACAACCAAAAAACTATTATTCATATGCAGAGTAAGCTGAGTAATGACTCAGGCAAGAACATGTATTTCTGAGTAGACGTGGTACATATGACTTCCCATGTGAGGAAGAGGGCAAAATTGTGATACTGGACACATAACACAAAAGTAATCATCATAAAATTTCTTTCATATGCTTTCTCTATTTTCCCTCAAGCAAAACATGTGAATAGGTATTATTTTATTCCTATTTCACAGATTAAAAAAAACCCTTCAGAGTCACATATAATCGCCCAAGGTCATGCAAATAGTGAATCAGGAACTAGCCTCAGAATCATGAGTTATCATCCTAGATTATACACCTTCATTCCAGTGAAGTCTGTGCATTGTTCTGAGTGCTCTTGGCTAGGCACATGACTCTCTTGACTGCCACTGAGTTCACAGCGCCTGGACTGATGCCTGGGTGCATGGTGGGCACAAACCAATGGGTTAATCAAAATAGCTGATGTTTAGTGATGATGTGGATTTTTATAATGATGTGTTAGACATCGGCCCCAGTAAATTCCGTTCCTAGATATAGTGACTTTTCATCTGTCACTAATGTTGGCTACCTGACCCTCTCCTTTTCAGTGATAATGAGAAAGAAAATACAAGGAAGGGTATGGGAAAGAATAAGTCCAGAATTTACCTAGTAATACTCCAAATGTTGGACTAAGCATTACCCCATATTAAACCACATCTTGGATCAACATCCTCCATCCTTCATTAAATACCACTGGTATAGAGCACCTTCTAGCCTATAATATTTTTGTTTTTCCCTTCTTCCCTAATTTTCCTTCCCAGTGAAGTAGAGTGATAGCTTTCATTAATACCTTCCCCTACTTTGTTTGCACTAAGTATTTCATAATGTTATTGTATAAGAATACATATATTTTTGACATTTTAAAGTTGTTCTAACTGCATCGAAATCTCCTTGGGAAAAGACAGTCTGTTTTCTACCTTATCCATTTCTTCCATAATCCTGAGTACAATGCTAAGTACTTAATTGCCTCTTAATAAGTGCCTGCTGATGGAGTAATATTCTGAAAAGAAAGTCATTATCCTCCTTAATTTTGTTCTTGTCTGTCACTGCATAATAAAAGTTGTACGTGTTATAAAAGTATGACTTTGCTTATTATGAAAAGAACCTGGTTTTAGTAGCAGACACAGCTAGGTTTTTATCCCTGCCTAGCACTTAAATAGCTATGGGAATTTGGGTATGTTTTATACTACTTGGGCCTCTGTGTTATCATCGTTGAATGGGAATACATAATTCTTATTTCATAGGATTAACTTGATAATTACATGAGTTACAAATCCTCTAAAATGCTTTACAGCATATCAGGCATTTCATCTTCCTTCTAGTCTATCTTTAAATAATATTCTATGGGAAAGACTAGTTTTAACCTTAGCTCCCATGTTTATAAGTTGTGTGGTTCTGGACAAACGACTTGACCTCTCCAAATTCAGTTTTCTGCAAAATGGGATAAAGAGAGAGGATCAAACATAATAGTTAATAAGAATGGATTTTGTAAACTATAAATCCTTATACAAATGAAAGATATTTACTGCCATCCATATTTTATTGACCATGATAAGGCAGCAAGAAAATGAATTTTGTTTTTAATATTCTTTCCTCTTTCAGTAGAAGAAACTTCCCCCAAAGACTTAAAAGTTTTTTAACCTAACTTAATTTTAGGAGACCTGGCCTCAAAGTCAGGTGTTATCCTTTATCTCTTGGCCACAGCAGTCTAATTATGATGGAGTCCTGGTTGTTAGCATGTACTTTCTTTAATAGAAAAGTTAAATTTAATTTTCTTCAGTTGTTTGTAGCAAATGCCAGCCTTTTTTGCTGCTAGATATACTGTCAATCTGTTGACATCATTCCAGAACGACTTTTTTCTTTCTCACCATATTTTCTAAAAATGATTTTTGTAGTTGATCATAGTAATAAACACATTATAAGAGTTAGTAGACATCAAACGTGTTATCAGACACATGCATTTGTAAGCTTTAACTTCAAGAATGGAATGAGCAGCACTCAGAACAGTCATTCATAGGAAACAGGAAAAGAGAGTGGATACCTAGTACACCTTTCCTCAAGGCATTGCAGGGAAGATTTGTCCAGGATGCCGATGCTGGGTTAGTATTAGGCTTAGCTCTCCTTTCTCCAATGACAACGTGAAGATTTGGCTTCCACTCGTTGAACTTCCAGAACCCCCTTAGCGGGATTTATCTTTTCACATAGGAGCGTTAATCAAGACAAATTCCATCACAACTGTTGTCACACATTTCTTGCCATGTGCTGTGTAGTTAGTTTACCCAGAGCCTACTTCAAAGGACTGTAATTTCAGTATTTCATCACTTCAGCATTTCATCTGTCATTCTGGCAATATTTGAGGCCTCTTTTATCCTTCAGGTTTTTTTCTCCATATAAACTATTAATATATATGAAAATGCATGTGTCTCTCTTAGACGTCTCATTACCATCCTGCCTGCACTGCTAGTTTTGCATGCAGTCTGCAGTAAATTCAGCGTGGATGGTCTGACTAAGTTATGGAAAAGCCAAATGTGATTGGACAGATTCATAAAATGTAGTCAGATCTTACACTACTGAATATATATTTCTCTCCCCTTCCTCTGCCCGCCCCAGGCAGCATGTTTGCCTATATACTTGCTCTATGGGAAAAGTCTTGGCCACAAATAAACAAGTTGATAAAGTCCAAGAGTCACATAGCACTTACCAGACATTGAGTTGCAGCTCATGAATCAGCTAGAGCTAACTATAAATAAACGGCCACGGGCTCATTACTGTGCTGGTTATGGGCCTTTTCCAGTGATTGGTTTTTAATCTAAAAATAGGGGCCAGCGGGCTGTTTCAAATATTTCATGTCAAGAGAGTAAATGCCCATAATCAGCTGCCCCCCCACCCTTTTTTTTCTTTTTGAATCAGGATTCATTGTTCATGCATAATGGCTAGGAAAAATGGTTGGTTACAGGGTTTTGAGGTTGTAATTTCACCTCAGATGCCAGAGCACAGAACCTTATGTGACCTTGCAGTAATGATTTATCATCCTGTGTTCCTGTTTACTAATTTTCTGAAATAAGTTTGCAATCATGTCAGAAAATTAATCTCAGATGGTTAGCTGGTTGGTTTACTTTCTGGGCACCCATTTCATTTTTCATGATTCTGAACTTCTTTCTTGTACAGTATATTTGTCAGAACTCTTCTGGTTGTAAGTGACGGAAATGCAATTTGAATTGGTTTGAGAAAAAAAAAAGAGCTGATTGACTTACGTGCTTCCATGACCTGATGGTGCTCTAACCAAGAACAGGGATTGGGAGAAGACTCATGACCTCCCTTTCTTACAAAGTAGTCTTATTTCTTCTTGACATTTCTGCTTCCTTGACTCTGCCAGGTCTTCTAGTGGGTTCTCCAGAGCTTTTATCCCAGAATGCCTAGGGTGTCTAAGCCCTTCATTTGAGAACTTCCAGCCAGAAAAAAACAGATGGCAGTGGGAGAAAGATTTTCCTTGCTTCCTTCTGTGGGAGGAAACAAAGCATCCTCCTATGTAATATCAAAGACCTTGTAGCGCTTAAATCAGTTAAGCTTATTAGGCATGGTCTGTGAGGGACTAAAATGTGGTACTTCCCCCGTCCTTTAAGAATGATGTAATCAAAGTTCAAAAAGATATGCAAGTTCTACAAGACTATGTTGTTATACTTGATTTTATATCTCTCAGAATTATATTTTCTGCTTAATTTGTTTCCAGAAGAATTCTAAAAGCCCCTGATATATATCATTTGATGAAAACGGTAATTTTGGTTACTGATGTACATTTATACTCTCTTTTACCCTTTTATTTTTTCCATACCATTTTCAGGTTCTGTCATAATATTATCTGGTTTATGATGACAGATTGACAGATGGAAAACATACCACATGCTTATCTTCCTCGGGCTTAGCATCCTTTTGCCAACAAAGAAAAGGCCTTTGCCTCCTTCCTGCAGCTACTGGTGTTAAGATGTCCCTAACAACTGCCCTCCCGTTGTCTTTTGGTCAGGAGTCACCATCTGTATCCCCAAACCCAGGAATCCATCTAGTATGGAGAGTGCTTCATAGAATTGTTTCCTATCCACCCTTTTTCACCTGCAGTTGCTTCAAGTTTGGACTTCTGTGTATCAGAGACCAGAAGGTCAGGTGGGATTTGCTTAATTTCAAGTTTCTTTGTGTAGCTGAGGTAGTTACATTCATCTAAGTAGGGATTTGGATGTATCTGGGATCTGCCAAGAGATTATTTTGATGGGTCAATTTGCATGAGATTTCCCTTTTTGTTTCTTCCTCCTCCTCCTCTCTTTTTTGGCTGGAGAAATATATATTTGGAATGGGGGTAGAGGGAATGAGGGAATGAGGATTACAGTACGGGTCTGATTTTTTCAGATTAACCCCTGGCCCTGGCCCCGTGGATATTCATTTGTCCGAGAATTTTAGAGAGAGAGGGAGGGAAAATACATGAAAGTCAAGGCAGCCCTTTTCTCGGGGTGTTCTGTGAGGTGAATGGACACACGCTCCACTCCTTCAGTGCACTTGTGGCAAATGGTGTTGGAAAGTGGGGATAAAGCACATGGCTGTTTCAGAGCACTGAGGTTTCTGGGGAAAATGGGTATCATTTTGTTCTCAAGGTTTTGCAGGTAACTTTGCGAGCAACGTGAAGCTATGCTTTTCCACAGGCTGTGGCATCTTTACGGTGAGCTACTGCTGCACCGAATTTAGCAAAATGCCCTCATGCTGTTTCTCCAGCAGCAGACATCATTGAAAGGGGCTGGGAAGAGAAGAACGTGGTAGAGCCCACTAGGTAACAGGGAGGACTGTTCATGAACTCCATAAGATACATCTGAGTGACTCAGAAATTTCTGAGTAAGACCTAACATCTTATGTGAACAATCTGAGCTAATAGTCAGCGAAATAAGAGTTATTACTTTTAATTCGGCTGCAGTTATATTTGATGAGGCCTGGCCAGTTTACTCTTGCAAATATTTTGCCTTCTTGGTTTTCTTAAGGAGATGTAAGATTGATGCAAATATCCTACGGGGGAAAGACTTTAAATAAATGTGGAATTACTGTTGTTGTCACCATTGTTATCTCTCAGATGTATTTAGTGACACACTAAAGGCATATATATATCTTGAATACATAGATAAACATATGCGATATACACATATATGTATATATGCACATACCTTGTATATATATACTTGCATATATATGTATTCATTAATATATACATATAAATATGGGGAAGAGAGAAGGATAATGACAAAGAGAGAGGCAGTTCATTTTAAAGAATGACAGACCATAGAATGATGCCACATGCAGACTATTTTGATGTACTTTCATCTCTTAATTTACTATTTCTTCAAGATACACGATTTATATAATCATAGATATTTGGTTAGTCAACTTTTGATTTTCCATAAGGAAAATAAGCTATATGTGCTCCAGGAAATAATCTGTAGTTCTCTAATGAGCGGCAGTGTTTGGCGAGGCGAACCACGTATCTAAGATCTTCACATGACTGGGCTTTGGGAAAGTAGGAACTTGTTTTTGCTGTTTTCTCACTGAGCTGAGTTAATGTCATTGTTTCTAACATCTACCTAAATCCTCCCCTTTTGGCGGGGGAGAGAACCAGTCATAAAAAACTGATGGCCTCTGTATACTCCATAGCTTCATTTACTTTCTCTAATTTGGAATATTTAATTCCACTCACTAGAAGTGCTCGATTTGTTTTCGCAAAACCCATCTCCTAGCAGCCCTTTCCAGCACATTCTTGGGCTCCCATTTAGTCAGCCTATTAACGGAGTCACATTTGAAGCCTGACCGCTGTGGTACAATCTTAGCAATGTCATCTTCATTATTTATTTACTATGGAAGCTCCAAGAGAACATGATATTTTTTCTGTGGTTGCCTGGAGTTTGTGTTTGGACACAGTGAGCTAGTTTCTACTTCATTGGCTGTGACTTACATTTATGTGAGTTTTTTTTTTTTTGGCCAAATATTTTAAAGATTTATATAAACACAGCCAAGACAAAGCCTTCCTTTCTTGAAGAACATCCTCTAGGAATAGTAATATTTATGCTTTAGCTTATTCTCCTGTCTTCCTTGGTAGTATGCTGACAGCCATGAGAAATGTGTTTTCTTTAGAAGGATCAGATGTCATTCTTCTCAAGTCATCAGAGCCATCTCCTGCAGAACTTTGGCTCCTTTGCTTACCTTGAATTTCCCATTGATATTTCATTTAGCTATAACTAGGTCAAGCACAGCTGACTGGGTCTAGACAGGACTTCATTTTTTCCCTCGCTTGGCATGCCTACTTTAAAATTTTCATTAAAAGTTATTTCCAACCCTCCTCTTGTCTCTTCAAACCTAAGATCATATATATTCTTTAAGAGATGTAAAAATAAATAGAAATGAAAAAAATACATTTAGTGAAGTTTGGAATTCATTCAAAGACGGAGAGCTTGACATAAGAAACCAAAACCGGTCTTCCTATATTCAGAGATTTTTGCTCATGATAAAATGTGGCTTCCTGTTTGTAAAGCGAATCCTAGTGCTTGAAAATCGACTGGGTTATCAGAGGGCTCTTGCCAAACTGTTTTTTAGGTGATATAAGTTCAAGTGATTAAAAAATATAGTTGTAGAAAATTTTATGTAAGTACATGACTGGAATATTGAAATATTTCTTGGTGAACTATACTTGAACAAACTGTTCCCAGTGAAACAAACATCATTTTAGCAGACCTTAGTAGACACAATTTTTTTAAAATTTTGGTTGGGATGTCACACTGTTGCCCAGGCTGGAGTGCAGTGGCACTGACCCGCAGCTGCAATGTCTTGGGAGCTCAGGCGATCTTCCTGCCTCAGCCTCCTGAGTAGATGGGACTACAGGCGCGCATCACCATGCTTGGCTAATTTTTTAAAAAAAGTTTTGTAGAGATGAAGCTTCTCTATGTTACTCAGGCTGATCTTAAACTCCTGCGCTTAAAGCATTCCTCCCACCTCGGCTTTACAAACGACTTGGGTTACAGGAATGAACCACCATGCCCAGTCAATAGTAGATACTGAAAATATTCTTTGCTCATCTATTTTATTTTAAATAAAATGATCACTTTTAATTTTCAGATGAATATCTTACTATGTTTCAAGTTAAACTTCTGTGAGAGCAACTTATAATCGCTCATGACAAATGCAGGTTTTGAAAGGTATATGCGGCTTCTTTCTAAGTCTGCTGCCATGACAGACTCAAAACAAATTAAATAGGGCACACATGTTTACTATGTAGAAATCCTGTGTTTAATGTAAAAGTCGTGTAAACAAATATTTCAAAATGTATGCGATGGCCAATATTCATGAGTTGGCAAGTTGGTTTTTCTGTGATACTTTAATATTTACAGGCTAGAGTGATTGTGGGCAAACCACATCCAACTGACCTGTGGAAAATAGCATACCTAACTAAGCATTTTACAGAAGATAAATGACCTTCTGGGAGCAGACAAAGGGCTTCTGGGAATGCCGGGAGAAGTCAGTGTGTGGGGATAATCAAGGTATACAAAGGCATGAGTGTCCTAGACATATGAGGGTCTGCAGACCTTTGTACAGTTCCAAATTTTTTAAATAGGCTAGAGTGAATTCCTACTTATAGGGTGGAGAGGAGGGCCCAAGAGCCCCCAAGACTGTGGTATCAGTGGAAGTGAGGGTGGGTGGGATTTTATAGGCTCTCATTAGGAAGAAAACCCACATACTCCCTTAACCTAATCCCACCCTGCCTCATTCATATTTTTTCTTGAATCTATTTATTCTTTTCAGAACTCTGGCAAACAAGTTCATCAATTGAATAGATTTTCTATATGCCACTTCTAGAAGAAACAAGTTACCAGAAAGTAATATGGTGAGGTAGTTTAAAAGTAGCTATGAGAATATGATCTTAAGTCAGTATCAATTCTTTTTATAAAAACATGTTTATTAGGACATAATTCATAAATCATAAAATTAGCCCATTTAAAGTGTACAGTTCAGTATTTGTTTTAGTATATTCACAGGGTTGTACAGTCACTACAATGTAATCTTAGAATATCTTCACCTTATTTTCCCTTGAAGAAATTCCATACTCATGAGCAGTCACTCTGCATTCCTATATGACCCCTTCCCATCCTTAAGCAATCATTCATCTACTTTCTGTCTCTATAGATTTGCTTATTCTGGACATTTCATCTACATGAAATCATATCATTTGTGGCCTTTTCTGGTGACCGGCTTCTTTCATTTAGTATAATTTTTCTTGGTTCCTTCCTGTTGTGGCTTATGTCAGTACTTCCTTTCTTTTTATTGCCTAATAATATTTCCTTGTATGGATATACTGCATTTTGTTTACCTGTTCCATCAGGTGGTAGATGTTTGAGGTTTTCTTCCTTTTGGTTATTGTGAATAGTGCTGCTGTAAACATCCATGTATGTATTTTTGTTTGAACACCTGATTTTAATTCTAACACTACCTGCTTTTGCAAATAAATACTATCACACCCTTTGGCATGGATTTTTTTTCACTCTTTGTTCTAAATAAAGTCAGTCCCCTCAAGCAGTGCTTCAGGGCATTTTGCCCACATGGCCAGCTTTTCTACCTGGTTCAGAACCCCTGAGCATTGGCGCTAGGGGCAGGGACTTACTTTTTCCACAGTAATCCCTTTCCCCCCACCCTCTCTGTGAGTCAAGAGGGGAGCCAGCCACTATTTTTTTTTCTTTTAAATGTGTGGGGTACAGTTCAGGGTTAGGTATACGTGTTCATTATGTAGGCACCCTTGTTGATGAGGTGTGCTCCCCTCCCCTGACAGTTTCCCACTATTGCCAATCTCTTTCTTACAGTATTATGGTAGTACAACTATTATTTTCACATGGAGTCTTCATTATATGAGCGCGCTGTGATGGGGTGATTAGGGCCCCCATATTCTTGGCCTTCTGCTCCTGGGGTAGAGCTTTTACCCCAAGAGTCGGGGCTGATTGGGAGAGTAGGGACCTGGTCTTCTTGGCCGTACCAGTTGGAGAAGAGTGCCTTCAACATGAGGCTGGGGGCCTCTGAGAAACATAAAATAAAGTCAGTCCCCTCAAGCAGTGCTTCAGGGCATGAAATGAAACTGTAACCTCAGATTGGAAGCTGGGGGCAAGGGTACCTAATAGAGTGAGTCCTGGCTCAAATAAAGACTTACTGTTCTTACCAAGATTCAGTGTATTTTCTAGAATGATTATTTTTCCCTTTGCTTTATGCCCGTGGGGCAATTTGCAGACTTTAAGTAATTGTTTTTTTATAATTTTCACTAGTTAAATTCTTGCTTTGCTAAGGAGTGGGTCTTGTGAGCTAATTCACCATTTTGGATTTTCTACCTCCTCTATTCACTTTTAAGTTAAAATAGCTGAGTAATTCTGATAGAATGATCCTTTTGCATTTCATTCGTCATCATCTTATGGGTTTAAAAATATTTTTCGTCTTTTTTTTTTTCACATGTTTTTGACACATGCAGCCCAAGGGCTTATTTATTATTTTTAAAAATTAGTTAATTTGTTTATTTTTAAATTTTCAAGCTATATTGAAGAATAACTGACGAAGAAAAATCCTATGTATTTGAAGTACAATGTGATGCTTTATTATATATACATTGTAAAACGATGAATTCTATCAAGCTAGTTAACAACATGTCCATCAGCTCATATAGTTAACATTTTGTGTGTGTATGACGAGAACATTTAAGACCTACTCTCTTAGCAAATTTCAAGTATATAATTTGGTATTATTAACTGTGGTCACCATGCTGTGCATTAGATTTCTGGAATTTATTCATCATAAGTAACTGATACTCTGTACCCTTTGACCAGTTTCTCTCTATTCTCCTAACCCCCTCAGACCCCAGACTCTGGCAACCACCATTCAGCCTTCTGCCTCTATGAGTTTGACATTGTTGGATTCTACATATGAGGTCGTGCAGTATTTGTCTTTTTGCGCCTAGCTTATTTCACTTAGCATAACGTCCTTCAGATTTGTCCACGATGTTGCAAATAGCAAGATTTCTTACTTTTTTAAAGACTGAGTAATATTTTGTCATTGACATATACCACATTTTCTTTATTCATCTCCTTTCAGACTCTTGGATTGTTTTTGTATCTTAGCCATTGTGAATAATGCTGTGGTCGCATGGGAGTACAGATACTTCTACATACTCAATTCATTTCCTTTGGACGTTTATCTAGAAGTGGGGTTGTTGGATCATATGGTCATTCTATTTATAATTTTTTGAGGATCCTCAATTTTTATTTCCACTAATAGTGTACAAGGATTCTTTTTTTCCCTATATCCTCACCAACACTTGTTATCTTTTAGGCGTGAGGTGATTCATTTGCATTTCCCTGACAGATTAGTGATACTGAGTATTTTTTCATATACCTTTTAGCCATTTGTATGTCTTCTTTTCAGAAATGTTTATTCAGGTCTTTTCTCCATTTATTTTTTTCTTGCTATTGAGTTATTTAAATTTTTCTCTATTTTGGATATTAACCTTTTATCAAGTATATGACTTGCAAATATATTCTCCCATTTTATAGGTTGTTTCTTCACTCTGTTCATTGTTCCCTTTGCTGTGGAGAATCTTTTCAGTTTGAAGCAGTCTCATTTGTCTACTTTTGCTTTAGTTGCCTGTGGTTTTGGGGTCATATAAAATGAATCATTGCCCAGATCAAAATCAAAAATTTTTTCCCCTATGTTTTTTTCTTCTATTAGTTTAAGAGTTATATTCAAGTCTTTAACCTATTTTGAATTAATTTTTGTCTATGTTGTGAGATAAGGGTCCAATTTTATTTTTAGGCATTTGGATATTCTGTTTTCCCAACAGCATTTATTGAAGACTGTCGTTCCCCCATTTTGAGTGCTTGACACTTTTGTCAAAAATTGATGACTAAACAGATTTATTTACAGGCTCTCTATTCTGTTTGATTAGTCCTTATTTCTGTATTTATGCCAGTACCATGCCATTTTGATTACTATCATTTTAAAGTATATTTTGAAATCAGAACAAATTTAGCTTTGTTCTTTTTGCTCCAGATTGCTTTGTTGATTATGGGTCTTTTGTGACTTAATATGGACTTAGAATTGTTTTTCCTATTTCTGTGAAAAATGTCACTAGAATTTTGATAGGGATTGCATTGAATCTGTAGATTCCTTTGAGTAATATGGACTTGCTAATAGTATTAATTATTCAAATTTATAAACATGTAAACTTTCCATTGCTTTTGTTTTTTTCGATTTCTTTAATCAATGTTTCATAGTTTTTGATGTACAGATATTTCACTTGATTTGTTAAATTTATTCCTAAGTATATAATTTTGATGCTATTATAAATGGGATCATCTTCTCAATTACTTTTTTGGATAGTTTACTTTTAGTTTATAGAAATGCAACTAATTTTGTGTGTTGACTTTTTATTCTGTAACTTTACTGAACTTATTAGTCTTAACAGTTATTTTTTGGTGAATTCTTCAGGGTTTTTTCTATATAAGATCATGTCATCTACAAACAGAGATAATTTTCTTTCTTCCTTTTCAGTTTGGATGCCTTTTTATTAGGTTGGTGCAAACGTAACTGCAGTTTTTGCATTGTTGAAATTTGCCATTTGATATTGGAATACATCCTTAAATAAATGTGGTTATGTTATACATCATTTTAATGCACATTTCTCACTTTGTGTTCTTTTGCTAATGACTTATTACTTGCTGTTTCTTTTATATTTATTTTAGACTATGAGAATGATGTTAGACAAAAAGCAAATTCAAGCAATTTTCTTATTCGAGTTCAAGATGGGTTGTAAAGCAGTGGAGACAACTCACAATGCCAACAACGCATTTGGCCAAAAAACTGCTAATGAATGTACAGTGCAGTGCTGGTTCAAGACATTTTGCAAAGGAGTCAAGAGCCTTGAAGATGAGGTGCATAGTAGCTGGCCATCATTTAACCAATTGAGAGAAATCATTGAATCTGATCCTTTTACAAGTACACGAGAAGTTGTTGAAGAACTCAACATAACCATTTTTTGGTCGTTCGGCATTTGAAGCAAATTGGAAAGGTGAAAAAGCTCAATAAGTGGATGCCTCATGAGCTGATCGAAAATAAAAAAAAATCATTGGGTTGAAGTGTCGTTTTCTCTTATTCTCCGGAACAACAATGAACCATTGCTCAATCGGCTTGTGACGGAGGACGAAAAGTGGATTGTACATGACAACTGGTGATGATCAGCTCAGTGGCTGGACTGAGAAGAAGCTCCAAAGCACTTCCCAAAGTCAAACTTGCACCCCAAAAAGGTCATGGTCACTGTTTGGTGGTCTGCTGTCGGCCAGCTTTTTGAAACCATTCCATCTGAGAAGTCTGCTCAGCCAATGGATGAGATGCACCGAAAACTGCAATGCCTGCAAACAGCATTGGCCAACAGAAAGGGCCCATTTCTTCTCCATGACAATGCCCAACCACACGTTGCACGCAACCGACGCTTCGAAAGTTGTACGAATTGGGTTACAAAGTTTTGCTTCATCCACTGAGTTCACCTGACCTCTTGCCAATGGACTGCCCCTTCTTCAAGCATCTTGACAACTTTTTGTGGGAAAAATGCCTCCATCACCAGCAGGGTGCAGAAAATGCTTTCCATGAGTTTGTCCAATCCCGAACCACACCTTTTTACACAACAGGAATAAACAAACTTATTTCCCGTTGGAAAAAATTTGTTGATTGTAATGGTTCCTATTTTGACGAATAGAGATGTGTTTATAATGATTTAAAATTCGTGGTCTGAAACCGCAATTACTTTTGCACCAACATACTATTTTGTTTTTTAAATTTTGGAGTTGCGTCGTATAAGTGAGGGTTTGCTATATAAGTAGGCTTCATGCAGGTGAAGTTTGGGCTTCTAGCTGGCCCTCTCACCCTTCGGTAGTAGACCAGGTACCTGCTGTGTTGTCACATACTCCCCTTTCACCTTCCTGCCTCCTTTCTCCCTCCCCTAATAGTGTTCAGTATTTGCTGCTCTCTCCCTTGTGGTAGAGTGACTAGTGTTCCGAGTCTGTTTATGAGTGTGCTATTCAGTTCTCGATTTCTGTGACAGTTTACTTAGTATGATGGTCTCCAACTGCATCCAGATTGCTGCAAAGACCATCATTTTCATAATTTTGTTCTTTATGGCTGTATACTATTCCATCTCGTATATGTACCCTATTTTCTTTATTCAGTCTACTTTTGATGGACATCTGGGGTGGTTGTATGTTTTTGCTATTGTGAATAGTGTGGCAATAAACATGCATGTGTAGGTAGGTGTCTTTTTGGTAGAGCGATTTATATTCCTCTGGGTATATGCCCAGGAGAGGGATTGCTGGATCATATGGAAGCTCAGTTTTTAGTTCTTTGAGAAACTGCTTTCCATGGAGGTTGGAACTGTCTTACCTTCCCATCAACAGTGTAGAAACATCTCCCTTTCTCTGCAGCTGCACCAGCTCTTGTTTTTAGATTTATTGAGGATGGTCATCCTTACTGCTATTAGGTGGTATCTCACTGTAGTTTTGATTTGCATTTAGCTGATGATTAGTGAGGCTGAGATTTTTTCATGTGTCTGTTGGCTGCTTGTATGTCTTCTTTAGGGGAGTGTCTGTTCATCTCCTTTGCTTACTTTTTGATGGGATGTTTTTCTTTCAATTCGTTTGAGTTACTTATAGATCCTGGATGTTAGGCCCTTGTCAGATGCATAGCTTGCAAATTTTTTTTCCATTCCATGGGTTGTCTCTTTACTCTCTTGATGGTTTCTTTTGCTGTGCAAAAGCTTTTCAGTTTGATAAGGTCTCACCTGTCTATCTTAGCTTTTGTTGCATTTGCTTTTGAGGACTTGTTCATGAATTCATTGCCTATCTATTTTCAGTAGGGTGTTCCCTGTGTTTTCTCCTAGGATTCTTATAGCTTGAGGCTTTACATGTAAGTCCTTGATTCGTTTTGTCGGGAGCAGATGTGTAGTGGGGAGCAGACCAAGCACTGTAGCAGGCCTTGAGTAAAGGCCCCAAGAGAAGGCAAGGTCTCGCTTAATGGCCCCAAGCTCATAGGCAAGGTCTCGCTTGGTAACTCTGCATCCTAGCAAAGGCGAGGGATGCAGACTGCTACACAAAACGGTGTCTCAGATGCCCACACATCCAGGTGCACATAGCATAAATAAAGCCTTAGCCACAACAAGATAACCGCAAAACAACTCGCCTTTAGGTAGCAACAAAATTCCATTATAGCTCCCTCACAGACCTTGATTCTTTTCCAACTTTCTTTGTGCTTAATTTTAAAATAAACATGCTGAGCTAGTTTGGGGCCACTTCTCCTCCATCAGAGGAAAATGTGCCATCTGGCCCCAACTTTTCTTTATGTCTTTGTGTCTGTGTCTTTCTTAATCTCTCGCCACTCTCTCTCGGGACCCTCAAGGCAGCCACGTGGGCCGCGGCACATTTTGAGTTGACTTTTGTATATGGTGACATGTAGGGGTCCAGTTTCATTTTTCTGCATGTGGCTAGCCAGTTTTCCCAGCTTCATTTACTAAATATGGTTTTCTTTCCCTAGTGTTATTGATGGTTTTGTTGAAGATGAGTTGGTTGAGGGACCATGTTTTTATTTCCAAAATCTCTGTCCTGTTCCATTGGTCTAGGTGCCTACGCCTATACTAATAACATGCCATTTCAGTTATTGTAGCTTTGTAATATATTTTAAAGTCTGGAAGTATGATACCTCCTGCTTTGTTCCTTTTGCTGAAGCTTGCTTTGGCTATTCATGCTCTTTTTTGTCTCCATATTAATCCCTGTATTGTCTTTTCAAGGTCTGTAAAAAATAATGCTAGTAATTTAATGGGTATTGCATTGAAACTACAGATTGCCTTGGGTAGGATGGACATCTTGACAATATTGACTCTTCCAGTTCATAAGCATGGGATGTTTTTCTGTTTGTTTCTGTCATCCTTGATTTATTTTAGCAGCATTTTGTAGATCTCATTATAAAGGTCTTTCACTTCTCTGGTTAGGTGTATGCCATTGTGTGTGTGTGTATGTGTGTGTGTTTGTGTCTATCCGTCTCTCTATTGTGAATGGCATCGTGTTTTTTATTTGGTTCCCAGCCTGCTTGTTGTTGGTGTATAGAAATGCAACTGTCTTTTATGGGTTGATTTTTGTAACTGAGACTTTACCAAAGTCATTTATCAGTGTGAGGAGGTTTTTGACAGACACTCTAGTTCTCTAGGTATAGAATCATACGGTCTGCAAAGAGGGATAACTCAACTTCCTCTTTTCCTATTTGGATAACTCCTGATTTCTTTCTCCTGCCTGATTACTCTGGCTAGACTTCCAGTACTATGTAGAATAGGAGGGGTAGAGTGGGCATCCTTGTCTTGTTCCAATTCTTAGGGAGAATGTTTCCAGCTTCTGCCCATTAAGCTGAATATTGGCTGCATGTTTGTCATAGATGGCTCTAATTATTTTGAGGAATGTTCCTTCTGTGTCTAGGTATTTGAAGGTTTTTACCAAGGAGGAATACTGGATTTTGTCAAATGCCTTTTTGGCATCTATGTAGATAAACATGTGTGTCTTGGTTTTACACTTGTTAATGTGCTGAATTATGTTTATGGTCTTGTAAATGTTGAGCCAGCCCCGCATCCCAGGAATGAAGCCCACCTAGTCATGGTGGATGATGCTTGAGATGTGTTGTTGGATCTGATTTGCTAGCATCTTGTTGAGTTTTTTTGTCTATGTTCATCAGGGAGATTGGCCTGTGATTCTCTTTCCTTGTTGGATCTTTGCCAGTTTTGAGTATCAGTATGATGTTAGCTTCGTAAAATGAGCTAGGGAGAATTCTATTCTTCTTGATTGCCTGGAAAACTTTAAATAAGATTGGTATCAGCTCCTTGTATGTCTTGTAGAATTCAACTGAGAAACCATCTGGTCCACGACTTTTTTTGGCGGGGAGGTTTCTTATAATTGTGTCGATTTTCTGGGTTGTTGTTGGTTTCTGTTTCAACCTTGGGAGGTTGTGTGATGCCAGAAAATTATCAATTTCCCTAGGATTTTCTACATACAGATGTTTATAGTAATCTCTGATAATCTTTTGAATTTCTTCAGGATCAGTTGTGACATTGCCTTTTAAGTTTCTAATTGTGTTTATTTGGACTTTCTATTTTCTTTAGTCAATCTGGCAAGGGATATTTCATCTTATTTATCCTTTCAAAGAACCTGCTTTTTGTCTTTTTGATACTTTCTATAATATTTTTGTCTTCTGTATCCTGCAATTGCAACTTTATTTTAGTAACCTGAATTTTCTACTGAAATTAGGATTTAGACGATCTTGCCTATCCCTTAACTCTCTTAAGTGTGATGTTAGACTGTTTACTTGTGATCACTCTATTTTCTTTTCCCTTTTTTTTTTTTTTGATTTGGAGTCTCACTCTGTCACCCAGACTGGAGTGCAGTGGCCACTCCTGACCACGGCAGCTTCGACTGGCTGGGCTCCAGCGATCCTTCCACCTCAGCCTTCCAAGTAACCGGAATTACAGGCGTGTGCCACCACGCCCGGCTAATTTTTGATTTATTGTAGAGATGAGGTCTTGCCAAGTTACCCAGGTGGGTCTCGAACCCGTGGGCTCAGGCAATTCACTCACCTCGGCTTCCCAAAGTGCTGGGATGACAGGCTGAGCCACCGAGTCCAGCCACTCTATTTTCTTGATATTGCATGCAAAGCTATACATTTCCCTTTTATCGTTGCTTTCATGGCATCCCAGAGATTCCAGTGTGTCTTTGTTTGTTTCCAGACATCTTTTTATTTCTGTCCTGATTTCTGTGTTGATCCAGAAGTCATTCAGCAACATGTTGTTTGGTGTCCATATCTTTGTGTGTTTTGGGGAGATTTTGTTGATGCTGATATTTATTTTTATTCCACTGTGATCTGAGAAGATGCACGGTATTATTTCGACCTTTTGAAATTTGTTCGTGCTTGATTTATGTCCGAGAACGTGATCAATCTTGGAGTATGTTCCATGTGCTGATGAATAGAATGTGTACTCCATAGTTGTTGGGTGGAGTGTTCTGTGGATGTCTATTTTTTTTTTTTTTTGAGTTGGAGTCTCACTCTGTCGCCCAGACTGGAGTGCAGTGGCCGCTCCTGGCCTCCACAGCCTCGACCTGCTGGGCTCCGCGATCCTTCCGCCTCAGCCTTCCAAGTAGCTGGAACTACAGGCACGCGCTACCACGCCCGGCTAATTTTTTGATTTATTGTAGAGATGAGGTCTCGCCAAGTTGCCCAGGCGGGTCTCGAACCCGCGGGCTCAGACGATCCACTCACCTCAGCCTC
>CAUYQG010144973.1:0-11188 GCA_963574415.1 Tarsius wallacei | reverse complement strand
ACATCAAAATGATATAGAGATCAGAAATCAAGAGCTTAACCTTGCCCCTCAAGGAATTAAAAATACAAGAAGAATCTAAATCTAAAGCTAGCAGAAGAAAAGAAATAGCAAAGATCAGAGCAGAACTAAATGAGATTAAGAGAAAAAAATTCAAAGGATCAATGAATCAAAAAGTTGGTTCTTTGAAAGGATAAACAAAATTAGCGTATTGCTAGCTAGACTAGCAAAGAAAAAGAGAGAAGACAAATAAATTCAATTAGAAATGACAAAGGTGACATAACAATTGATACTATAGAAATACAAAAGATAATCAGAGGCTACTGTGAACACCTGTCTGGCAAAAAACTTGAAAACCTAGAGGAAATGGATACATTTCTGGAAACACACAACTTCTCAAGACCGAACCACTAAGAAATAAATACCTGAGTAGACCAATAATAAGCAATGAAATGGAATCAGTATTAAAAAATAAAGCTGAACAACAACAACAAAAACCCAGGGCCAGACAAATTCACAGCTGAATTTTATCAGATGTACAAAGAAGAGCTGCTATTAGTCCTAGTGAAACTACTTCCAAAAATTGTGGAGGAAAGATTTCTCCCTAACTCATTCTATGAAATCAGTACCACATTGATACCAAACCAGGCAAGGACACAGCAAAAAAAGAAAACTACCAATCTATTTCCCTGATGAATATAATATGCAAAAATCCTTAACAAAATACAAGCAAAATGAATCCAATAGCATATTAAAAACAAACAAACAAGCAAACAAAAAAAGCTATACATCACAACCAAGTGGGTTTTATTTCAGAAATGCAAAGATGGATCAATATCCACAACAATAAATGTAATCTAACACATAAACAGAAGCAAAAATAAAAATCATGTGATCATCTCAATAGATGCAGAAAAGACATTTGATAAAAATCTAATATTGCTTTACAATAAAACTCTCAACAAACTAGGCACTGAAGTAACATATCTCAAAATAATAAGAGCCATATGTGAAAAATCCGTAGCCACCATCATACTTAATCAGGAAATGTTGCAAACATTTTCCTTCAGAACAGGAACAAGATAGGAATGTCCACTCACCACTATCCAACATTGTATTGGAAGTTCTAGCAAGTGCAATCGGGAAAGTGAAAGAAATAAAAGGCATAGATTTGATAAGGAGGAAGTTGAGATATCCTTGTTCATGGGTGATACGATTGTATACCTAGAAAACCCTAAAGACTCATCTAATAAGATTCTAGATCTGATAAATTACTTCATTAAAACCTCAGGTATAAAATCAATGTACAAAAAGCAGTAGCATTCCTGTACCACAACAACACTCAAGCCGAGAACAAAATCAAGTGCTCAATCCTAGTCCCAGTAGCTCCACCTCCAAACCTAGGAATATACCTAACCAAGGAGGTGAAAGATCTCTACAAGAAGAGCCACAAAATACTGATGAAGGAAATCATAGATGACATAAACAAATGGAAGGACATCCCATGTTCATGGATTAGAAGAATCAATATTGTTAAAAAGACCATACTGCCTAAAGCGATCTACATATTCAATGCAATTCCAATCAAAATACCAAGTTAATTCTTCATAGAACTAGAAAAAAGCCATCCCAAAATTTACATGTAATAAAAAAAAGAGCCTGAATAGCAAAGGAATTCTAAGGAAACAAACAAACAAACAAAAAACTGCAGAAGCATCACATTGCCTGACTTTAAATTATCCTATTAGGATATAGTAACTAAAAACAGAATAGTACTAGTACAAGAATAAATAAACCAATAGAACAGAATAGAGAACCCAGAAATAAAACCACATACCTACAACCAAATGATCTTGAACAAAGCTGACAAAAATAAACAATGCGGAAAGAAAGAATTCTCTATTCAAAAAAAGGTGCTGGGAAAATTGGCTAGCCATATGTAGAAGAATGAAACCTCTTACCACATACAAAAATAAACTCAAGATGGATTAAAGGCTTAAATGTAAGACTTGAAACTATGAAAATCCTACAAGAAAATCTGGGAAATATTCTGGACGTTAGACAAGGCAAATAATTTATGACAAAGACTCCCAAAACAATTGCAACTAAAACAAAAATAGACAAATAGGACTTAAAGTAAAAAGCTTCTGCACAAAGAAATAATCAAAAGAATGAATAGAAAAACTACTGAATGGTAGAAAACACTTGAAAATTGTGCCTCAAATTAAGGACTAATATCCAGAATTCACAAAGAACTAAAAAAATTCAACATGAAACAACAACAACAAAAAAATAATGTCATTAAAAAGTGGGTCAAGGACATGAACAGACACTTCTCAAAAGAAGATACACAATTGACTAACCAACATAAAAAATTCTCACCATCACTAATCATCAGAGAAATGCAAATTAAAACTACAATATTACTGCATACCAGTCAGAATGGCTATTATTAGAACAACAGGCATTGATATGGTTGCAGAGAAAAGAGAACACTTATTCACTACTGGTGGGATTGTAAACAATTTCAGCCTTTATGGAAAACAGTATGGAGATTTCTCTAGGAACTAAAAAGTGAATTACTATTCAACCCAGCAATTCCACTATTAGGGATATGCCCAAAGCAGAAGAAGTTAGCATATAAAGATACTTGTACTCATATGTTCATTGTAGCACTATTTACAATAGCAAAATCATGAAACCAATCTAAGGACTGACTGAATAAAGAAAGTGTGGTGTATATATATATATATATATATATATACACACACACATAAATATATATATATATGAGATCATGTCCTTTGCAACACATGAATAGAGCTGGAGATCATCATCCTAAGTGAACGGACTCAGAAACAGAAAACCAAATACCACATGTTGTCACTTACATGCAGGAGTTAAGTAGCCACAAAAATGGAAATAATAGGCAGTGAGGACACCAATAACAGGGGAGACAGAGAGAGAATTAGAGGTTAGAAAATACCTATTGGGTACAACGTTTACTATCTGGAGAATGGGTCACCTGAGACCCAATTTCCACCATGACACAATATGTCTATGTAGCAAACATGCACATGTACCTTTTGCATCTAAAATAAAACTGGAAAAAAAAAATGACAGCTTCCAAGAGAAATGACTCAAAAGTTATCCTTGTCCTTCAAGTGTTAAACATGAATGGAAAAGGACATAGGAGAACCACAATTATTTAAAAAAAAATCTCACCCTCTGATTATTGATTTATGTATTTGTCATTGCAGTTTTCTAATTTAAGATTTCTATATTTTGACATAGTATTATTAGGTACAGAGATTTTAAAATTTTACTTTATTGGTGAAATAAAAATCTTTTTTGTTGTATCTTTATCTTACTTCCTTTTCTTTGGTAATGCTTTAAGCTTCAAATTATATTTTGTCTGATATTAGTATTGATTCATTAAGCTTCTTTCTTTTTTAAATAACTGACATAGCACAGCATAGCATACCCTTTCATTACTAATGGGGATTGATAATTCCCATCACCCCTTTTTCCTTTCCTCGATTCACCATATACTGTTTCATCTTCTTTAGCACTATTTTTTATTATTTCCTCTTTTCAATGTAATTTAATTTTTTAAAGTGATAGTTTGAACAGTATCCACTTTGTCTCTGTCTATTTTGTAGTCACCCCACAAATTCCTACATTTATCTTCCATTTGTCAACATTGATGTACAATTCCTTCTCTACTCTCCAAGACAATTCAAGACCCTCAGGACACTTAACAACCATTCTCTGTTTATGATACAAATATGATTGCTATTTTATCTCTTACCTTTTAGTTAAAACCCCATGAGACTTTATTATTATTATTTTGTGTAGTCAGAATTCTTTCTGATGTCCATGCATCATTTCTATGTTTGGCTCTTCATTTCTTCCTGTTCTTATGCTTTTAATCTGACATCATTTAATTTTTGCGTGAAGTACATTTGTTGATGTTTCTTTTATTTGCCTCCAGTAAATTCTCTCATTTTTTCAAATCTGAAAATGTCATTTCATCTTCATTCTTGAAAAAAAAAAAAATATATATATATATTTGTTTTGTTTTGTTTTTTTGAGTTGGAGTCTCACTCTGTCGCCCAGACTGGAGTGCAGTGGCCGCTCCTGGCCACCGCAGCCTCGACCTGCTGAGCTCCGGCGATCCTTCTGCCTCAGCCTTCCAAGTAGCTGGAATTACAGGCGTGTGCTACCACGCCCGGCTAATTTTTTGATTTATTGTAGAGATGAGGTCTCGCTTGCCCAGGCGGGTCTCGAACCTGCGGGCTCAGGCAATCCATTCACCTCAGCCTCCCAAAGGCGCGGGATTACAGCCTGAGCCACCGAGTCCGGCTGCACTGGATCTTTTAAACCTGTCTTGGGGAGAGTGTGTTTAGCTTTTTGTCCATGTACAGGTTTTTGAACCCTGTTGAAGACATTTTGGTATGTGGAGATAAGCAGTTTTTTGAAGTTGGTAGACTTGGCTCTTGACCTTGGCTCTTGCCAGGTTACAATCTTTTATGAGCATCACTTATCTTCTCTGTAAAAGGCAGGTGATAATTTTTCCTCTACTTGGCATCAGGGAAAATATTAGGATTAAAGTTTGTAAAATACTGTTTGTCCCTCTTACTATCTTATAAGCATGTTAGTGACATAACACCTCAACCTCCTGACTTCTGGAAACCTCATCCTTTGGAAACCCAACTCCTCTTGAATCTTTTGGTTTTTGCCATTGATTCTTACTTCATTCTGGGTTTCTTTTTCCCCTTTCTTTTTGGTGAACCTTTCGACATGTAAGTTGTAGTGTCTGTGTCTGTCTGAGCCAAATCATTTCAGAAATACAGTGACCTTATTTATTTGTTTATTTTTTGAGTTGTAGTCACTCTGTCACCCAGGCTGGAGGGCAGTGCCATGCTCCCGGCCACCAAAGCCTTGACATGCTGGGTTCAGGCGATCCTTTCCCCTCAGCCTTCCAAGTAGCTAGAACTACAGGCACGCGCCACCATGCCTGACTAATTTTTTCTTATTTATTGTAGAGATGAAGTCTCACCAAGTTGCCCAGGCTGATCTTGAACCCGTGGGCTCAGGCAATCCTCTCACCTTGGCCTCCCAAAGTGCTGGGATTACGGGCTTGAGCCACCATACCCGGCCAGTATAGCAACCTTGAAACCAGAGTTCACCGATTGAAAAATATGTGCAAAGTTTCGTGAAACTTAACAAGCATAGTTTTCTACTTTCCACTGACAATTTGGTAGCACACTGGAAATGATAGGAGAAAACTTATTTGAGATGCTGACTGTTACTATGAGGAGGAGACTGGAGAAACATTAATTCGACTCAAAAGATAGGATTGTACATTATCCTTCAGTATATAAATGAATAGTCTTCCTAGTCTTTATTTTTATTACTTTTTTAAGTTTTAGAGACAGGGTCTTCCTCTATTATCCAGGCTGGAGTGCAGTGGTGCAATAATAGCTGACTGTAACCTCGAACTCCTAGCCTTAAGCAGTCCTTTGGTCTTTGCTTCCCAAAGCACTGAAATGAGGACCATGAGCCACCACACCCAGCCCTGTAGTTTTTTTGTTTGTTTGTTTGTTTTGATTTGAGTCTTACTCCGTTACCCAAACTGAGTGAAGTGGCACAATCATGGCTCACTGCAGTCTTTACCTTCTGGGCTCAGGCGGGCCTTCTGCCTCGGCTTCCCAAGTAGCTGGGACTACAGGTGTGTACCACCATGCCTGGCTAATTTTTAAAATTTTTTTCTAGAGACAAGGTCTCACTATGTTATGCAGGCTAGTCTTGAACTCCTGGACTCAAGCAGTCCTCTGCCTCAGTCTCCCAGAGTGCTAGGATTACAGTGTGAGCCGTTGTGTCTGGCTCATTTTTTGAGAGTATAATTTACCACACCAAATACCCACAAGGTACTCTGGACTAAGAAAAGTGTGTCACACGTTTAAGACAAAATTTTATGTTAGCTAATGTGTCACCATTTAGCCATGGCCATTGTTCTAAATGTCTTACATATATCAGTTACATATGTTACTCCTTCAAGAAGCCTCTGTGAAGTAGATACTGTTGTTCTTTCCACTGTCTATATATAAAGTACAGAGAAGCAAAAATCATTTACCAAAAAGTCACATAGCTAATAAGTGGTAGAGTAGGCATTGACCTGTCAAGCTATAGAAACTTGGAGAAAGCTCTTGTTATTTAGGTTATGCATATTTGTGAAGTCTCAGATGACAGGTGTTAAGTAAAAAGTTAAAGTTATTTTTTTAAAATGTTGCAATTTAAAAAATGTTATACCTTAATTTTTTTTCAAGTGATATGAAACCTAGTAGAACCTCCTTTACTACCAAATTTCTGTGTATTAATTAACTTTAGGACAGGTAATCCATAACTCAGCTTTATACATTTTATTTTGACAAAATACAGAGATGTACTACTCTGAAGGGATCTTTAGTAGACTGGAAAAGTCTTTAGCTAAACTGAATAGATTTCTGGATAGGTGTGACTTTATTAAAAATTACAGAAACCACTGGGTGCAGTGGCTCACACCTGTAATCCCAGCACTTTGAGAGGCCAAGGTGAGCGGATTGCTTGAAGCCAGGAGTTCAAGACCAGCCTGAGTAACATACCAAGATGCCATCTCTATAAAAATTAAAAGGGAAATAGCTGGTGTAGTGGTACATGCCTATAATCTCAGTTACTTGGGAGGCCGAGGTAGGAGGATTGGTTGAGCTCAGCAGTTTGAGGCTGAAGTGAGCCATGACCACTGCACTTGAACCTGGGTGACAATGAGACCCTGTCTCAAAAACAAACGAATGAACAAAAAACTACAGAAACCTCTCATATAGACATGGGTTGATATGGTTTACTGATGGTTTACTGATAATATGAAAATCCAAGTTTTCTAATAGAGAATGTCCTAATATTTTCTTTAGATTTCTCTTTTTCAAATTAACATTCCTGGCATCATCTAAAAATGTATCAGTGGTCATTGATGAATTAATTTAATTCACAGTTGCTTTGGGGGGAAAAAGTAATTTCATTAGGGAATGAGAAACTAGGAATAAAAGTGAAGAATTTAGATTGTGCTATTTTACTTCAAGTATGTAATATCTAAAACTAAACAGGTACACTTTTGAGTTCTTTAATAATTTTTTTAAAGTTACAGAATTCAGATATGTACAACAGCATATAGATTATAATGTAGCAGACGCCCATGTACACACCACGCAGTTTAGGAGCTTAAGAAATGTTGCAGACAAAACAAGGCTCCCATGTACCCCATCAAAATTCCATTCTGCTTTCCACTTCTGCAAACATAACTATTATTCTAAGTTTAGTCTTTGTTGTTCCTTTGCATGTTTTTGTAGTGTTGTTATATAGAGTATAGGTAATAATACAGTTTGTTTTTTTGAGTTGGAGTCTTACTCTGATGCCTAGGCTGGAGGGCAATGGCACAGGCATGGGTACTGCAGCCTCGACCTGCTGGGCTCAGGCAATTCTTCCGCCTCAGCCTTCCAAGGAGCTGGGAGTACAGGCATGTGCCACCATGTCCGGCTAATTTTTTAATTTATTGTAGAGATGAGGTCTCTCCAAGTTGCCCAGGCTGGTCTTGAACCCCTGGGCTCAGGCAATTCTCTTGCCCCAGCCTCTCAGAATGCTGGGATTACAGGCTTGATCCCCCGTGTCTGGCCTACAGTTTATTTATAAATTTTATGTATATGGAATTATGTATCTCTTCATGTACCTGTTCTTTTTAATCAATATTAAGTATTAGAGATTTACCCATGTTGATCTATGTAAGGTCTAGTTCATTCTTTTTAACTGCTGTGTGTTATTTCATTATACGAATATGCTATATGTTGTCCATTTTACTGTTACTAGTCATTTAGGTTGTTTCTGGTTTTTTGCACATAATAATGCAGCATTCTTGTATGTGTCATCTTTTGTACAGGTGTGAGAATTTTTCTAGAATGTACATCTAGAAGTGGAATTGCTGGGTCATAGGATAAGTACATATTCAACTTTATAGATATTGCCAAAGTGTTGACACTCCTGATGGAAGTACAGTCATGTGCCATATAATAATGTTTTGGTCAACAGTAGACCTCATATATAACAGTGGACTCTAAGATTGTAATGAATCCGAAGGCCAGGCGTGGTGGCTCACATCTGTAATCTCAGCACTTTGGGAAGAGGCCTAGGTGAGTGGGTTGTTTGAGGCCAGGAATTCAAGACCAGCCTGGGCAACATAGCAAAGAGGAAGACAAAGGATCAAAGTGAAAAATAGAGAGATCATGTGACAATGGAAGCAGAGTTAGGGAAGGAGTATGCTACATGCTGACTTTGAAGATGAGAGAATGGAGCCACCAGCCAAGGAATTCAGTCAGCCTCTAAAATTTGTATTACCTAGTCATCTCTTCATTATCTGACCCTGTGTAAGTCTAGGCTGGTGTGTGTGTTTGTGTTTTAAAAGCTTTAAAAAGTAAAAACAAAAAATGTTAAAAATAGAAAAAAGTTACAGAATAAGGATATAAAGAAAAATGTTTTTATATCTGCACAATGTGTTTGTGTTTTAAGCTGTGTTAATTACAAAAGAGTCAAAAGGTTTAAAAATTAAAAATTTTATTAAGCAAAAAGTTATAGCAAGCTGTTAATGTATTATTGAAGAAATAGAAGTGGTTTTCTGTAAGTTTAGTGTAGCCTAGGTATACAGTGTTTATAAAGTCTACAGTAGTGTACAGTAATGTCCTAGGCCTTCGCATTTATTCATCACTTACTCACTGACTCGCAGAGCAGCATTCAGTCCTGCAGGCTCCCCATTCATGGTTTCATGGTAAGTGTCCTATACAGATGTACAGTTTTTCATCTTTCTTTTTTGTTGTTGTTGTTTTTTGTGTTTTGGGGTTTTTTTGAGTTGGAGTCTCACTCTGTTGCCCAGACTGGAATGCAGTGGCCGCTCCCAGCCACTGCAGCCTCGACCTGCTGGGCTCCGGCGATCCTTCCGCCTCCGCCTTCCAAGTAGCTGGAACTACAGGTGTGCGCTACCATGCCTGGCTAATTTTTTGATTTTTATTGTAGAGATGAGGTCTCGCCAAGTTGCCCAGGCGGGTCTTGAACCCGTGGGCTCAGGCAATCCACTCACCCTCCCAAAGCGCGGGATTACAGGCTGAACTACTGAGCCCGGCTCATCTTTCATATAGTATTTTTATTGTGTCTTTTCTATGTTACACAAATACTTACTATGTTATAGCTGCCTACAGTATTCAGTAGAATAACATGTGTAGAGGTTTATAGCTTAGCAACAGTAGGCTATACCGTATAGCTTGCTTAGGTGTGTAGTAAGCTGTACCTCTTAGGTTTGTTTAATGTGATGTTCACATAACAGTGAAATCTCCTAACTGTGTATTTTTCAGAACATATCTCAGTCATTAAATGCCACGTGACTATATGTCAGTGCTTATTTTTTTAACATCTTTGCCAGCACTTACTTGGTTAAGTTCTTTTATTTTGCCAGACTCATGAATGTGCAGTGGTTCCCTGTTAACTTGTGTGTCCCTGATGACTAATAATGCTGAGTATCATTTTAGGCTATAGATTTTTGACTGTGGTTACCTTCTCTTTCCGCCTGTTCCTAACCTTTGCTCAGTTTTCTGTTAGATTATCATTTTCTTTTTTATTTACTTCTAGATGTTCTTTATGTATCCTGGATACTGATTTTTTTGTTTGTTTTTGTCTTATGAGCTGCAAATATCTCTCCAGCCTACACATTTAAAATTTTCCCTTTGTTAATTATAGATTATTTATTTGTGAATCTATTTTTGGGCTTTTGATATATGTATAATAATTTTTATTTTTAGTATAGTATTTTCTTTATAGATGTGCTTATTCTTTTTTTTTTTTGAATCGGAGTCTCACTCTATCACCCAGGCAGGAGTTCAGAGGCAATTCACGGCCACTGCAGCCTCGACCTTCTGGGCTCAGGCAATCCTTCCACCTCAGCTTTCCCATTAGCTGGAACTGCAGGTGTGTGCTGCCACGCCCACCTAATTTTTTTATTTATTTTAGAGACGAGGTCTTGCCATGTTGCCCAGGTTGGTCTTGAACCCTTGGGCTCAGGCAATCCTCTCTTCTCAGCCTCTGGAAGAGCTGGGATTACAGACTTGAGCCACCACGCCCAGCCTGGTGGACTTATTCTTATCCTGAGGCCATAATTACTTAGTTTTTGTAGAAGTGTGAGAGTTTTACTTTTCATATTTTGACTTTAATTCATCTTAAATTCATTTACCAACATGGTCATGTTTTGAGTCTGATTCAATTTAACTTAAACATTTTTTAAATGATTTGAGGTCTCATCTCACTGTGTCACTTAGGCTGATATCAAACTCCTGGCTAGTCTCAAACTCCTGGCCTCAAGTGACCCTCCCACCTCGGCCTCCCAAGGTACTAGGATTACAGGTGAGGGCCACTGTGCTCAGCCTAACTTTTTAATATGTTGGGCTTTTCTTTTCTTTTTCTTTTTTAAAGGTGAGGTCTTGCTATATTGCCTAGACTGATCTTGAACTCCTGGGCTCCAGTGATCCTCCTGCCTCGGCTTCCCAGGGCACTTGGGATTACAGGCATGAGCCACCACTCCCAGCATATAATGACTTTTCTACCAATTGCTTGTCATCCTATAGATAATTTTCAATAGTATCTTTAAAACAGTCTGTTACTGTTCACATTTGAAATGTCAGTAATACCTAATTGTTAGTTAATTAAGTAGTTGGCAGACAATTAAGAGTAAGGGTAGAACTCTATAATAAATATTATTGTGTATGTAAAAAGAGTAGACGCTAAAATAGAATGTACAAGAGTGCCAGAGATCAAATGTATTGAACTCTGAATGGGAAGGCAGAGAGTGCCAGCCTATTTTAACATTTTGTACTAGGCTAGTCTTATTTTATTCTATTTTTTGTCATTGTCTGTGTCATCCTTGGCATACATGTTGACCCATGTTCAGATTTATCACATAACTCTGAATTTCTAGATCTTTGTTTTTTTTTTTGAGTTGGAGTCTCACTCTGTCACCCAGACTGGAGTGCAGTGGCCGCTCCCGGCCACCGCAGCCTTGACCTGCTGGGCTCCGGCGATCCTTCCGCCTCAGCCTTCCAAGTAGCTGGAACTACAGGCG
>CAUYQG010144972.1:0-10246 GCA_963574415.1 Tarsius wallacei | reverse complement strand
AAGGGCGACCCATGTCGCCATCCAATTGTGGTAGCCATCAGTTGGACGTGCCGTAAGCTGGTGCAGCGCTTGGCAGAGACGAAGGACCGCCGTAACTTGGGGAAAGCTCACCCCCACCCCCACCCCTGGTGTTTCATCTGATCCTATGAAAAATGATCGTTGCTGACGATTTGGGCCTTAAGGTAAAGCGCGAATGAGAATAACTGGGGCGTACCAACTACTTGCGATTGCACCAAAATCGAGATGGGCTGTAAGTGTAAAGTGCACACTAAAAAATTTAACAAGTTTCTTCTACTTTTTTGGTTTTGGTTTGGTTTTTTTGAGTTGGAGTCTCACTGTCGCCCAGACTGGAGTGCAGTGGCCGCTCCCGGCCACCACAGCCTCGACCTGCTGGGCTCCGGCGAGCCTTCGGCCTCAGGCTTCCGAGTAGCTGGAATTACAGGCGCGCGCTACCACGCCCGGCTGATTTTTTATTTATTTATTGTAGAGATGAGGTCTCGCCAAGTTGCCCAGGCGGGTCTCGAACCCGCGGGCTCAGGCAATCCACTCACCTCAGCCTCCCAAAGGCGCGGGATTACAGGCTGAGCCACCAAGCCCGGCTGAGTTGTTCCACTTATACTGAAAAAAAGAAAGCTTCTAAAAAGGGACTGGACTAAAGATTTGATGCATCATGTGGTACGCTCAGGTGCATTGACTCCAGTGATTCTCTTACTTTCCTTCACCAACCACATCCACTTAATTAGCAAATTCCTCTACCTCCAAATCGACGTCAATTCTCTCCGTGTTTCTCCATCTACAGAGTTACCATTAGTGAGGGTCAGGGTGCCACCCTCTCTTACCTGAATCACTACGGTAACCTCTAAACTAGACTCAATACTCATTTCTGCTGCTCTGCAGTTTACTTCCAGATAGCAGCCAGCTGAACCTCCTTATAGTTAAAAATCTTAGCACGTCTCCCTAATTTTTAATTCCCATTTCACTTAGAATTATAGTTAAATTTTCTTCTGTGGTCAGACCTCTCTCTCATGCAAACGGCTTCAATTCCCTAATCATTCAACATTTTGCAGACACATTGAACTCTGTCATTTGCCACGTACCAGATTCTTCTCTGCCCAATAGCCTCCCTACGTGTTAGTATGTGTCCAAAACATCCTCCTCCATTTTCCATATGGTAAGCTGCTTCTCACCTTTTAGTCTCAGAGAGGTCTGTGTGTCTAATCATGATAGAAGACACCATAGTTTAAACAAGGGGAAGCTTAATATAAAAAAGTATTAACTATGATAAAAGTTATCCTTTTATTCTTTTGTAAGGAAACTCTATATGGCACCTTAGGGCTGAGGGAAAGTATTCAAAAAAGGAAAGACTTAGAAGTGGAACAGCTTTGGAAGAAGTGTGGTTCAGTCACCATGTAGAAAAGAAGTTTGTTGGTATAAGTAGGCCAGAGTTGGTATGGAGTTGCTAGGTGAACAAATGGCAACTGTCTAGAATACAGAAGAGGGAGAAGGTGATCAGCAATGGGTGGTTGAGCACACAATAGGAGTTTAGCAAACAGCAGTGACAAAGACCTTCAGAACCTGTAGGGACTGGGGAGTTGGAGGAAGGTTTGCTGAAGGAATAATTTCTAGGCGTGTGATGCTTTGGAACAAAGATGACTGCATATGCAGACCTTGCCAGAGCTCTGGTCCAGAGAGCTGAGGAAAGGTCATTGCCAGGCTAAAGCTTCAAGGTCACAGAGGGGCAGGGTTCTGAACCCTTAAATGGGACATCCTCTATGGGCTGCCTTCACATTCCCACCATCAGCTACCTTTCCTGTCAGTCCCATGGTGAATTAGAGGAAACTTTTCCTTCTGCAGTGTCCCTCTCTCTATTGAGAAAGCATAACATCATGCTCACTTTAAAGAACAAATGCTTAAAGGAATTATTTTGTTTATCACAGAGATTATGTTAAAGAATGCAGTCAGAGCTAAGGGGCAATAAATCAATAACCGATACGCTGCCTAATACTCCAACCTTAAATAGCCTGCTTGCTTAACTTATTATTCTGTCTTATTCTTCAGTCTCTTCAATAGCATTTATTATGATTTTGTCTCAATTCTGTTTAGTTACTTTTATTTCTCTGATATAAGTATTCCTAGGATTTTTCAGTATTTTTAGAGCCATGAAAGATGGTTAAATCAGTTTTGAGTGAATGTTGATAAATTTTCAGAGTTGACCTGAAGAAAAGTTCTTCCTTAGCAATGAGATATTTCCATCACCAGGTTTGATACAAAGGAAGGAGTGAGAAGAGAAATGAGAAGAAATGAGATGGACCACACAGGTCTGCTTATTGTTTCTAGCATTATTTTGTATTAAGAAAAGCGAAAAAAGAGAAAAAGATCTTGTTGTGATACTCATATTTTTGGATATTTTAGATTCCTCAGTAAAATACTGATAGTCCCATTCAAGTTTTACACTGATTCTTCATTGACTTACGAGTATAATCCCTTTGTTTTGAGCCATATGGAAACTATATATTGCCATCTGAGGGTGGATTTAGCTCTGAAATCTGCAAAGGACTTGCAATTTTATCTACCTTTGCCAAGAATTATGCCATAGGAAATATTGCACTTTAAGGCATCAAATAGCTTATTATTAGAAGAATTTAAACTCACCACCCAACATATCTTGAGTAAAAGTTAGGACAACCATTTAATTCCAAATTTCCTTCCCATATTTCCCTATGTATTTGGTTATCTCTGAAGTACAGCTCCAATATTCTCCTTTGCATGCATTCATTTCTGTCATGAAAACCATATATCACCAATGTTTTCACATTGTGTTTTCTTATGTACTAAGACTGCTATTTTTTTCATAGAACACAATTTATAAAAGTCAGGAATACATGGAAACAGGAAAGAGACTATTATGATTTTCAATCTACTAACCTAACTCTTTGTTCTCTATACACTTCCAATGATGTTTATATATATATATACACATATATATATATATATAATTCCCACCAAGATTAATGTCCATGCTATGAATGTAAAAAGTGGATAACGGGCATGACGAAGGAACCCAATTTATGATAGTTTCAGGGAAAGCCTTCCTGAGTTACATTTAATATAGACCTAAAGTTTGAGAAGGAATATTTCAGAGGAAAGAGTATACCTTAAGATGCTGAGGGAAGGAATTTGGCATTTCCTAGGAGCTAAAAGGAGGAGGTGTGGGTGAAAAACAGCAAACGTAGGGAATGAGGGATAAGGGCTAGTAGGAGATGAGACAAGGCAGGCTCCAGATCCTCAACTGCCTCAAAGGCCATGTTAGAAGGTTTGGATTTGATTTTAGCTGTCCTGGTAAGCCACTGGAAGTGCTAAGTAAGGAGCAGCACAATCCTATTTGCTTTGTAAGAATCCCACCAGATTCACTCATAATTCTACACAGGTATACATACATCAATAAAATTTTTCTGATCTTTTACACTATAATTATTGATTTATATGTTAGATACTAACACTTTCTGATAATAAAAATTATACTTTAATTTATTGTGAATATATCTTTTACTCTAAAAAAGCAATATGTGAAATATGTACAAGTAGGGAAAACAAAGAAGCAAGTCATGTTGACATACTCAACCATCTATGCCATCATTCCAGCATCAATAAAATCTAATCTGTGTATATGCATTTCTCAATTTGCTTTTAGTTATCATTGTAATATAATCACTTCTCTGTATTAAAAAATTTTTAAAAATAGCTGCCTTGTGGAGAGGGAAGGAGGTGGACAAGGCCTGAAAAACTACTCATTGGATACCATGCTCACCATTTGGGTAGTGGATTTGATAGAAGCCCAGACCTAACCAACATACAATATACCCACGTAACAAACATGCACATGTACCCTTGGATCTAAAATAAAGTTAAATGATAAAAAAATCCTCCTTTTAGCAAATATACTGCATTATAGTTTATAATTATTATATATTACTGAAATATTGCCTTATTATTGAACACTGTTTATATAATTTGCAAATTATTTTGATTAAAACATTTAGTGAGTAACTTATTCGTATATAGATATTTGGCTATATTTCTACTTATTTTATGAGCTTTGATTCTTTTTTTTTTTTTTTTTTTTAATTGGAGTATCACTCTGTCGCCAGACTGGAATGCGGTGACCACTACCGGCCACCGCAGCCTCGACCCGCTGGGCTCCGGTGATCCTTCCGCCTCAGCCTTCCAAGTAGCTGGAACTGCAGGTGCGCGCTACCACGCCCGGCTAATTTTTGATTTATGGTAGAGATGAGGTCTCGCCAAGTTGTCCAGGCGGGTCTCAAACCCGCGGGCTCAGGCAATCCACTCACCTTAGCCTCCCGAGGCGCGGGATTACAGGCTGAGCCACCGAGCCCGGCAGCTTTGATTCTTATAAGTGGATTTATTGGGTCAAATACCACAGATACCTTTAAAGTCTTTGTAACACATATTTGAGCATGCTTATCATACTATCCCAATTCATGCACTGGATATTACATCTGTTTTAAAACTTTAAAATTAAATAAGTAATTATTTGGTGTCTTGCAGGTATCTTATTATAGTTTTAATTTGTACTTCTTCATTACTTTTGATTTGAAAATGTTACGTTTGTTAGCCATTTATACTCCCTCTTTTCTAAATTATTTATTCATGCCCTTTGACCATTCCTGTATGGGGGCTTAATGTTTAATTTGTGGATTTCCAAGCTTGTTATAGCTATTTTAAGGTTCTTGTTTGATTTGTTAGTTTACTTGTAAAATCTATGATTTGCAGATACATATATTATATTTGGATGTACACAGATCTGTAATTCTCATTTATGATAGCTACTGTTAAGTTTAGAAAGTTTTTCACCATCAAAATATTCTATACGTATTCATTTCTATTTTCCTACTCTTGTTAGGCTACACAATTTATCTAGACTTAATCTTAGAGTAGTGTGTGATGTGATGATTAAATCTACTATGCAAACCACTTTTCATTCATCAGGTACATAATGACCATCTACCCTGTGAAGATAACCTAGGTAATAAATGAAGCAACCGTGAAATAAAGTACTTGCCTTTTTGGATCTTACATTTTAGTGGGAGTAACGTCACATCATCATTTATTAAATAATTTTCACCTACTTACCGATTTTATGCTATTTTTATCATAAATTCTTTTTACCTATAAAAAGCATTATTTTTAGAATATTTGTTCTGTTTCCCTGATGTTGCCATTCTTTTTTTCAGAAGTGCACTCTTTTATAGTGCTATGTTATATATAATACTACAAAATGGACCAAGTTTCTGTTATCATTATTTTTTCACCGAAATATTATATTTAGTTTAGCCAGTTTATTTTTCAAAAAAGACTTTAAACATTTTGTTCCAATTTTAAAATATTTCATCAGAGGTTTTATTTTTGTTTTCATTTTTATTTTAAGGATGTGGGGTACAATTCAGGATTAAGTATACAAATGAACATTGTACAGGTAAAGCTTGGGCCCCACTTTGGTCCCCACTTCACCTGGTTTGAGATTATGTATGCTTACTGAAGAAGGGTGTCCCCCCTCCTCTTCCCTGGCAGTTTCTCACTACTGCCAATCTTTTCCTTACAGTATTATTCATCAGAGTTTTGATTAACAGTTAATTGCATCTATACATATATACAGAAACAACATTTTTATAATGGAAATATTTCTGTCTATAAATAGATCACTCATTTCTATTTATTAAAATATATACTTCAAAAAAATAAAATATATGTTTCACCAAATTGTGCTGATTTTCTTTCCCTAGATTTCTCACAATTTTGTTATTATTTCTCTTAGAGTTGTTGTTTTTTCTTGTCTTAAATATATGTTTCTCTACTGTATCTTATAACTTGTTAAAGTTTATGTTGCTTCCACAGGAAAGCTTTTTTGTTGTATATTTGTCATATGTCCATTAATTTTCATAAGCTTCCATTATTCTATATATCTTTGGCTGATTCCCATAAGTTTCACATACATGAAATGATGCTACGTGCAAATTGTCTTCTTTATAGAGTTATAGCATTGTTTTATGCATTACTGAGAGTTAAAACATTTGAAACATTAATAAACAATAAAGCTTGTACAGAAAAAAAATCTGTTTATTTAGAACAATATACTTTTCTAAATTTTATTTAAAGTGGATGTGAAAAAAAACCCTGGACACTCTAAGCTATGAATAATGTAAGGTCAAATAGCTTATAAATCATCAAACAATGAGTTAAAATTGAACTACTACTTATTGTTAATTAAGATAACATGTTAAATGACTTGTAGTAATTTCGTGTACAATTGTGCTCATTTCAAAATAGAAACAAAGAAAAATTGAAGAAAACTAGAAATTATTCTCCACTGTACAATTTTTAAAAACCTTAATTTGATGGAATTAATTTTTTTATTTCCATAGGGCACAGTGATTACTGGATTCTAATTACTTTACTCTTCTATAGAATCATAAAACTAGAAAGCATCCAACAACAAAAAGTAACTTACAACAATGAACCAGGATGCATGTTTGAAGGAGCATTGTCTGAAATATCCTTTACAATTCTGAGGACACCCACTTATATATAAAAACATAGAATACATTCTGCTCCCGGAACACCTGACTGTGGCAAATGGAAAGCAAGAAAATATTCACCCTTTTCAGGCACAAAGATTCTTATCTGTACTCAACCAGTCATGTTTGATGATGTCACCCACCTTTTGACTATTTCATGATTTCTGGAAATATGGCACTCTGCTGAGTCATAAGAGCCAGTGGTTATTCTTTAGGTTAGCACATGTTCTCTCTGCAAAGATATCCATGCAGAAGTGAGGGAGAAAGATGTCCAAAGAACAAAAGGGTTATGATAGAATAAGACCTGTAGGAAAGAGCCTTGAATAATACTTACTAGGGCTGGATCAAGATAGGAAGTCAATAAAAAAGATGAAGAAGAAGTAACAAGAATAATGAAAATCAAGAGACTGTGTTGTCATAACACACAGAGAGAGATTTTCAAGAATGAGCCATGTAATCAATAGAGTCAAGTTGATGGTCTTGGATGGTGTGCTTATCATATAATTAAAGAAGACAGTGTCTGCCTTCACAGTGAAATATGCTTAAAACATGATTACATTTGTGTTAACAGAAAGACTATAATTCATGTTCTCTTAAATAAAATATTTAAGTTGACTTTCAATACTGGAAGGAATTACTGTGGGAGGAAGGAAGTTGAGTGGTGTTTCACAGGAAAGATTATTTATCCAAGTGTGTATAGAGAACAGGATGGACACAGAACTACTAAACAAGTTTTGTCAGAGAACTATAATTTTCATTCCAAACTCACTTAAAATGGTCCACAAAAGAGAGAAGTCCTGCAGACTTCAAATACAGACATAATGAAACTTCATACATGTATATGCCTTCATTTTTAAGATATAAAATAATTTTTAAAAGGAAGAGCAAACAAGTTATCACTATTTTTTGCTGTTGTTTTGGGAGTAATTCAATACTGACAAATCATGTGTGTTTCTGAGATTTCTCCGTTGTTCTTATATTTTACTACCCATGTATTCTCCCCAGCAAAATAAATGTGTTTTCCTTATTGTGTTGTATTATACTAAGAATACTGCTGTGAATATAAAATAATGATTGTAGCAGCAATTATTATGGCATCTTAAATAAAGTTGAAACATGGCAATGAAAATATGTAAAGAAAAGAATGAAGTAAAAACACCTATAGAACCTTTAGTTTATTGATATCAGACACCTATGTTTCCTTATTAACCCTCACAATGCTTTTTGAAAGTTTTATTTTCATTTACTATCTAGGGGAAGGAATTAAAGTACAGAGGAGTAAAACAATTGCTCTCTAGCTGAATGACAAATTAAATGAGAATCTAATATTGACAAGCTACTAGACCCTGGAAACACATTAACCTCATACTTTATTCACACATACATGTAGGAGATCTTTCAAATAAAAAAGAAATATAAGCAAGAGTAAATACATACACACATATGTTTGCTTTCAAAGAGATGTCGATTTCAGTTAAAATCTTTAAATACAATATCTTAGTCTATCTGTTAATGAGTACCAAAATGGCAAAGAAAAATTTAGTAGTTTAAGAATTAGAACAAAGGATAAAATGTCCTGGGATGGTTCCAGTACCTTTTGTTTATCTACAAGTGCATTATCTGCTTTGTGAATTATTCATGACTAATTTTGAATCTGAGAGCTGTGTTGCCCCACTGCCTGGTTAGCTCTGAGGCCCTTTCCTCCCACTACCCAGCTGGTGTATGCTCAGGGAAGACAAACTCTTTTTAATACTAATCCAAGCAAAACACAATTAGGAAAGCAAATGTGCTTGAAAAATAACAATATCATGGATTACAACGCCAAATAAGAAAGATTTGAATGTCACCTACCCTTTGAAGTGTCCAACTATTGTTTCTTTGTGATGCTTAGGTAATTGAGTGGGACTAATCATAACACAAAGAGATCTCTAATCTGTAAGAGAGCCCTGACCCCCTTTGTTGGTTTTGATAATAATTGAGTTGCAGAGTTTAACACTGTCAGAACAGTAGCTGCAAGCCTGAGTCCTTCACAGTGGCCTACAGGTCCTTCCAAAAGAAATAGAACCATCTACCAGGAGCAGTATGAACATACTTAAAAATACACTTCTCTTCCATGTTGAAAATGCCAAGACCCAAAGAAGACATGGTAACTACATCTGAAAGTCTGGCTGCACAGCCCTCATCTTCATCATGGTTCATGTCTTCCAAAGCACGCACATGTGCGGTCCATCTGCCAGGCATGAGGTAAATATAAAGTAGACTTTCCTCAAAAAAAAGAGGATCCTAGATTAGACTTCTATTTGTCCATGTTTACACAAGCTTTTGAAAGGCTAGTTGGTCAAATAGAGCTCTTATCAGAGTCTAGTGAAATGACCTGGTCTTCATTTGGATAGAATGGAGATACAGTATAAGTTTGTAGCTTGAGTAGGATAGCTATTGTACATCATTCTTTCAAAGATATCAAATTCTATCTCATCCATGAAAATTATGCCCATCTCCAAATGGCAGAGAGCTTTTAGCAGAGTTACATCCAAATGATCCCATTCCCTAGAAATTAATGACTTGCAAACATACAGGTGCATGGATAAAATACAAATTTCCATAAGGTTTTCATTATTCCAGAATACCAATATTAAAAACACTTTTTAAAAATTAGGAAAACAAACATGCTTATTAGTAAAAATTAAACTCTCAATCCTATTGTAATTTTATTAATCATAAATTTCACTAAATTATTTTTTCTAGATAAATTGATTCAGATGAATACTTAAAATTGCATCAATAATTTTAGAATATATTTAAATACACAATCACTCTTTATATTACAGCTTTTCTTTTGCAACAAGATATGCAGTACCATTTCGAGTTCATGTTTAAGTTAATGTTTATTAACAAATTACTACTGGCTGTCACAGTAGTAGTAGAGTTTCTTTTTGGGGGGGGCGACAAAGAAGTAACTGGGAAAGTAACTTGCATAGTAAATGGTGTGCTGACCAACCCAGGCACAGGATGCTATGAGTGCCCATATGCAAGTTCACAGCTGTTTTAGATTGGGCTGCTGTAACAGAGCACGACAGACAGGATTGTGTAAGTGACTGAATTTTTTTCCTCACAGTTCTGGGGGCCAGAAGTTCAAGATCAAGGTGCCAGCAAAGCTGGTATCCAGTGACAGTGTTCCTCTTGGAATGCAGATGTCCACTCTCTCACTATGTGTTCAGGTGACCTTTTCTTAGCGTTTGTACTCTCAGTTCTCTCTGTTTTTGGTTTTTGTTTTTTAATTCAGGGGGTACATATGCATGTTTGTTACATGGACATATTGTGTAGTGGTGAGAATTAGGTCTCAGGGGGCCCATTCCCCAGATAGTGAACATTGTACCCCATTGGTAGTTTCTGAACCCTATCCCCCTTTCCCACCTCCCTCTTTATTGGTGTCCTCTGTGTGTATTATTTCTGTCTTTGTGACCATTTAGCCCCCATATATGAGTGTGAACATGTGGTGTCTGGTTTTCTTTTTTTTAATATTTATTTATTATAAAGATGTGGGGTACAATTCAGGGTTAGGTATATAAACACTGATCATTCAGGTACCCTTGTTGATGAGGTGTGCCCCTCCCTCCCCTAGCAGTTTCCCTCAACTACCAGTTCCACCCCCC
>CAUYQG010144971.1:0-26334 GCA_963574415.1 Tarsius wallacei | reverse complement strand
GTATCAATGCGATGTTAGCGTCATGAAATGATTTGGGGAGAGTTCCATCTTTCTCAATTGCCTGGAATATTTTCAGTAGTATTGGTAAGGTTCCTCCTTGTATGTTTTGTATAATTCTGCTGGAAAGCCATCTGGTCCAGGACTTCTTTTGGTATATAGTTTTCTTATGATGTAATTGATTTTTTTATTGTTATTGGTCTATTTAGGGGCTCAGTTTCCTCTTGCTTCACCCTAGGGAGGTTGTGTGATGTCAGAAAGTCCTCCATTTCCTTTAGATTTTCTAGTTTGTTTCCATACAATTGTACATAGTAGTCTCTGATAATATTTTGTATTTCTTCAGGGTCAGTTGTGAAGTCACCTTTGTGCTTCTGATTGAGTTAATTTGGACTTTTTCTCTCTTTTTTGGTCAGTCTGGCTAGGGGACCACTTATCTTGTTTATGCTTTCCAAGAACCAGATGTTTCTTTGGTTTTTTTGTATTATCTTTTTGTCTTCTATGTCCTGGATTTGTGCTTTTATTTTGGTGATCTGGATTCTTCTGCTGAAGTTAGGGTTTAACTGATCTTTCATTTCCAACTTCCTTAGGTGACTTGTTAGGCCGTTAACTTGTGATCTTTCCATTTCCTTCATATGTGTTTGTATAGATATGAATTCCCCTCTTACTACTGATTTAATGGTATCCCAGAGGTTTTGGTAAGATGTTTCTTTATTTTCATTTGTTTCCAGATACCTTCTAATCTCTGTTTTGATTTCATCACTGACCCAGGAGTTGCTTAGCATCTTACTGTTTAGTGTCCATGTCTTTGTGGGTTTTGGGGGAACTTAGTTGGTGTTGATTTTTATTTTTATTCCACTGTAGTGCATGGCAAAATTTCAATCTTGTGAAATTTGTTTATGTTTGATTTATGGCCAATGCTGTGGTTGATCTTGGAGTACATTCCATGTGGTAATGATTAGAATGTACATTCTGTGGTCGTTGAGTGAAATGATCTGTAGGTCTCAATTAAGTCCATTTGTTCAAGAATCTCATTGAGGTTCTGGGTCTCCTTGCTGATTTTTTTTTCTTGATGATCTGCCTAGGGTTGTGAGTGGGGTATTAAAGTCCCTAGCTATGATAGTGTTAAAGTCAACTTTTTAAAGTTTGCCTAGAAGCTACTTTATGAACATTGGTGCTCTTATGTGGGGTGCATATATGTTTAGGATGGATATTTCTTGTTGATGGATTGAACCTTTTATCATTATACATTTACCTTCTTCATCTTTTTAAATTTTTGATAGCTTAAAGGGTATTTTGTCTGAGATTAAGATTGCAACTCCAGCTTTCTTTTGTGTTTCATTCACATGAAATTTTCCTTCCCATCCTCTTACTTTGAATCTGAGTGTCCTTTCTGGTGAGATGAGTCTCTTGGAGACAATATATTGTTACCTTATGACATTTTATCCACTTCGCCATTTTATGTCTTTTCAGTGGTGCATTTAGTCCATTCACATTCAGGCTAATCATTGAAATATGAGTGTTTATCATTTTCATGAGGTTCTTAAAGAGTTGTTGTAGTACTTGTTGGTTTGCTGTTCTTCTTTTAATTTTGGGGGCTGATTCATGTGTGTTTTCAATCTTTTTCCTGTACTCTTGTGAAGAACATTGTCATTCTTTTTACCTTTTCTTCTGTGTTTAACACTTTCTTAAGTGTTTCTAGTAGAAGTGGTCTGGAGGCAGCATATGTTCTTAGGAATTGGATGTCTGGGAAAGATTTTAATTCTCCCTCACTGAGGAAGCCTAGTTTGACGGGGTATGTTATTCTTGGTTGAAATTGTTTATCTTAGAGAACTTTGAATATTGGGCTCCGAGTTCTCCTAGCCTGAAGTGTTTCTGTGGATAAATCTGCTGCTATTCTAATTGGTCTTCCCTGGTAGGTAGAGGTAGTCTGATCTTTTTCTTTTGCTGCTTTTAGGTTTTTTACTTTTATACCTACTTTGTTCAGGTGAATTATTATGTGCCTATGAGTTGGTCTTCTTACTTGTTGTCTTGCAGGAGTTCTCTGAATCTCTTTGTTTGAATTTTCACATTACTGATGAGGTGAGGGAAGCTTTCTTAAATAATTTCATGGAATGTTTGTTTGTTCCAGGGTGGTCTCTGTCTCTCTTTCTGCCTCAGAAAATCCAATCACACTTAAGTTCATTCTCTTGAAGTAATCACTCATCTCTTGAGGCTTTGTTTTGTCTTTTTAAGCTTCTTTTCTATGTTTTTGACAGTTTGGGTTAGTTCTATATTTTGGTCTCCAAGCTCTGAGATTTTTTCTTCTGCTAGACTAATTCTGCTTTCCATGCTGATTAGTTTGTTATTTTTTTTGATCTCAGTATTCTTTACTGCTGTTATCTCCATTGTCAACTCCTTCCTATTTTCCTCTTGTCTCTCCTCATTTTTATTCTCTCTATTAATGTCTTGATGTCTGGGTTTGTGGTATGAAATCAGTCATTCTGGGGGTTCAACTTGTTTGCATTCCGAAGTCTGTATTCTCTGTGCCTGATCTCCCAGGGGTCTGTGTGAGACATATATTCTTCTTTTGGTTTTTCTTCATTTGTGTAGATTTTCCTCCCCACTTCTTCCTTTTTTCCCCCATCTTCTTTAAATCTGTTGTTCAGGAGTGGCAGTGTTGCTTTTATTTCTGTTTGCTCAATCTCTTATTCTTCCTTTTGTGAATCCTCTGGCTTTGTTCAATTCTGAAGCTGTACTGTAGGTTGGGGGTTATACCTTTTGCAGTTTTGAGATTTAATTGAGGGGGGATTTAAGATCTATCTGCAGATCCCAGTTTCCAACGAAAGGTGGATGGATACCTGGAACCCGCTTCCCACTGTCTTGCAATCTGTCCATGCAGTGGGGGTATAGGTTTGCTCCCTGAAAGTAAAATGTGGTAAGAAAAAGGAAAGCAATGAAATGGGGGTGGGGGTGGGGAAGCAGAAGGTGGAGTGTGAGAAGAGTAAGTGGGGAAACAGACAAAAGTACCAACTAACAAATGAAAATAGACACAAAGACAGATAAGAGTAAGAGAAATGAAATAAACCCACAAACAAACAAAACAACAATGACAGCAACAACAAAAATATTAGAACATACAATCATACGGACACATAAGCCGACCAATTTCCTTATGATTTACTATTTCCGTACACAAACATGAGGTGTTAGATCCCAAGTTGGAGGCTGGGCAGAGCTGGGTGGGGTAATGCAGGTCTCAGTCTGGTCTCAGGGCACCAACTGAACTCTGATTCTACTGCAGTTGGGTACAGCTGGGGGAGGCAGAGTGTGAGCCAGCCAGGCATGGCAGGTCAGCATGTCACAGTGCCATTTGGGCCTTTTTTTGATTTGTTCTTAGGTCCCAAGCTGGAAGCTGGGCAGAGCTGGGTGGAGTTGGGTGGGGCATTGCAGGTCTTTGCCTGGTTTCAGAACTCCAGCTGTTCTCTGCTTCCGATGTGGCCAGAGGTGAGTCAGGGAAGGTGGAGTGTGAGAAGTCGGGGCATTGCTGGTCAGTGTAGTGCAGGGCTGCTTGGGGTGGGGTGGTGCAGCCGGCAAGGAAGCATGGAGCTCTGCAGGTAGAAACCGAGGGCCTCCCTGGTCAGTGGCGGTTGGGGGTGGGGCAGAGTGGTGCAACTGGCAAGGGAGGCTGGAGCTCAACAGGGCTGGAGCTGAGGGCCTCCCTGGGCGACAGCAGCAGGGAGCAGGGTGGGGTGATGCAGCCAGGGAGGGAGCCTGGAGCTCCGCGGCGTAGGAGCTGAAGGCCTCCACGGGCGGTGGCACCTGGGGGCAGGACGAGACAGTGCAGCCAGGGAGGGAGCCTGGAGTTCCATGGGGCCAGAGTTGAGGGCCTCCATGGACAGTGGCGGCCTGGGGTTGGGTGGGGTGGTGGAGCCAGGGAAGGATCCAGGAGATCCATGAGGCTGGGAGCCAAAGGCCTTCATAGGCAGTGGCAACTGGTGGCCAAGTGGAGTGGTGCAGCCAGGGAGGGAGCCTGGAGTTCTGTGAGGCTGGGAGCATAGGGCTGCCTAGGGCAGGGCCGCAATGGTGGTGGCGGCCACAATAGCCAACTGTGCATGGGACCGAGAGCCTCCAGTCCTCAGACCAGCATGGCTGGTGGGGGGGAAGTGAGTTTTTATGAAAACTCAGTTTCGCGGATTTCTCACAGTCCCACCTGTGCCATTGCCGGAATTACTATATTTATTTTTTATAGTTTAAGGAGTATGTCAATAGATGTGTGAGTGTTTGACCTGAATCCTTTTTTTATTCCTTCCTTTGACCTTTCTGATTCTCTTCTCTATTTGCTTTGTGCGAGGCATGTGTGTGTGTGTGTGTGTGTGTGTGTGTGTGTGTGCGCGCTTAGTTTTCTTAGGGGTCTTTTTGTTGCTTATTGTTTGTTTTGCTTTGTTGTTATTCCAGTTTGTTTTGGAGTGTGTGTGTGTGTGTGTGTGTGTGTGTGTGTGTGTGTGTTGCACTGGTTTCTCCTTTGCATCATCATATAGAGTGGTAGTGGGGAGTGGGTCTCAGGGAACACATACCATAATAAGTGAACATTTTAATTTGCAAGTGGTATCTCATTCCTAGTGCCACATTGCCCATTTTATTTGAATTTCAAAAACTACAAGAGACAACAAAGCTTCCCATCTACCATCCTATTTCAAAATAGAACAAATCCAGAGACCAGTTCAGGGAAGAATAGAGGTCTGAGCAAAAATCAGAAGGGAGAACCTCCCCCACTGACACAGAATAGCAGAACTAAAGAGAAAAATAAGAGATCTGTCACAAATGAAGAAAAGTCAAAGGAAGACCTTAGGCAATTTCAAGTGTACCAAAGACAAAAATCCTCAAAAATAAGACCTTTGTGCCCAAACAATGGAATTCACCAAAGAATGGCCCCAGAATATGACAGGGATTAGAAAATGGATGGAAATGGTGAATAGGACTCAAGAAAGACAAGACGAAACACTGAAAGTACTTGTAACAGAGATTTTGGCAATAAAAAAATTCATCCAGGAAATAAATAACAAGAAGACAAGCATGGAAAGAAGAATTAATCTAGCTGAAGACAGAATCTCAGAACTTGAAGACCAGAACATGGAATTAACCTGATCTGTAAAAAACATAGAAAGAAGACTCAGAAAAAAAGCACAAAGTCTATAAAAGATGTATGATTATATTAAGAGGCTGAATCTACACCTGATTGGTATCCCAGAAGAAGAAAGGGAAATGGAGAACAACTTGGAGCAAGTATTCCAGGAAGTAATCCAAGAAAACTGCCCATCTCATCAGAGATGTGACCAGCCAAGCACAAGAGATATAGAGAATACCCACAATATACCATATTAGAAGTCCAACCCCTAGACATACAGTAATTTGCCTACACAAATTAAGCACAAAAGAAAAAATCCTCAAGGCAGCAAGAAAGAAAGGTCAGCTTACCTACTGGGGAAAACCAATCAGAATAGCAGCAAACCTAACAGCAGAAACACTACAAGGAATAAGGGACTCGAGCCCTATATTCAAAGTCCTCAAAGATAAACTGAAACGAACAAGGAAGACAGAAATCTAGCACAAGGCAAGGCTGCCAACTCTCACCCCTCTTGTTCAATATTGTGTTGGAAGTCCTAGCTTGGGTAATTAGACAAGAGAAGGAAATCAGGGTCATCCAAATAGGAAAAGAGGAAGTCAACCTATCCCTCTTTGCTGATGATATGTTCCTACACCTTGAAAATCCAAGAAAATCTGTCAAAAACCTGCTTGCACTGATAAAGGACTTTGGCAAAATCTCACGGTATAAAATAAATGTGCAAAGGACAGTTGCATTCCTATACACCAACATCAAGCAGGCAGAGACCAAAATTAAAAGAATGATCTCATTCACAATAGCCACCAAAAAAAAATGAAATACCTTGGCATCTTCCTAACCAGTGAAAGATATTTTCAATGAGAACTACAAAATGTTCCTCCAACTAATCCAAGAAGATATAAACAAATGGAAAAATATTCCATGCTCATGGGTAGGAAGAATGAACATTGCTAAAATGTCCATCCTCCCAAAGGCAATCTACAGATTTAATGCAAAACCTATTAAGTTACCAACATCATTCTTCTCAGACCTGGAAATGACAATACAGAAATTCATATAGAAACATAAAAGACAACAAATAGCCAAAACAATTCTTAGCAAAAAAAAAAAAAAAACAAAGCAAGAAGTATTACACTTCCAGACTTTAAACTTTACTATAAGGCTACAGTAATCAAAACAGCCTGGTATTGGTACAAGAACAGGCACATAGACCAATGCGATAGGCTAGAGATTCTGGAAGCAAAGCCTCAATTCCTCAACCAATTCATCTTTGACAAAGCCTCCAACAACAACCACTGGGAAAAGGAGAACCTATTCAGTAAATGGTGCTGGGAAAACTGGTTGACCACATGCGGAAGATTGAAATAGGACCTCTATCTATTACCATACACAAAAATTAATTCTAAATGAATCAAAGACCTAAACGTAAAACCTCAAACTATAAGAATCTTAGAAAATGCAGGAGACATCCTTATGGAAATTGGAACTGGCAGTCAATTCCTATTCAGAATCCTAAAGGCCAGTACCTTAAGAAATAAGATAGACAAATGGGACCTCATCAAATTAATGAGCTTCTGCAAAGCAAAAGAAACCATCAAGAGAGCTGGGAGACAGCCCACAGAATGGGAAAAAATATTTGCCAACTGTATATCTGATAAAGGCCTAACATCTAAGATCTGCAAGGAACTCAAATGCACCGAAAGGAAAAAAAAAACAAATAGTCCTATTAAAAAGTGGGCAAAAGACATGAATAGACACTTCTCAGAAGAAGAAATACAGGTAGCCGACAGATACATGAAAAAGTGCTCAGCCTCACTCATCATCAGAGAATTGCAAATCAAAACTACATTGTGATACCACCTAGCCCCTGTAAGAATGACCATCATTAATAAAACAACAACAGATGCTCACGAATATGTGGAGAAAAGGGAATGCTTCTACACTGGTGGTGGGAATGCAAACTATTGCAGCCTCCTTGGATGAGAGTGTGGCGATTTCTGAAAGACTTCGAAACTGGCCTTCCATATGACCCAGCATTTCCCTTACTGGGAATATTCCTGGAGGAACTCAAATAATTCTACAAAAAAGATACCTGCATATGTACATTTGTTCCTGCTCTATTCACAATAGCAAAAACATGGAACCAACCATGTTGCCCATAGAAGGTAGACTGGATTAAAACAATGTGGTGCATATACACAGTGGAATATTATGCAGCCATAAAGAAGGATACATATATGAACTTTGCAGCAACTTGGATGGATTTGGAGTCTATCATACTTGGTGATCTATCACAGAAACAAAGAAGAGTGCTATATATTATCACTCATAAGTGAAACTTGAACAATTATAATACTATAAGAAAGCAATTGGCAGTAGTGGGAAACTGTCAGGGGAGGTGGGGGGTGGGTTGTCAGTTGAGGGAAACTGCTAAGGGAAGGAGTGGCATATGTCATCAACAAGAGTACCTACATAATCAATGTTTGTATACTTAACCCTGAATTGTACCCCACATCTTTATAATAAAAAAATTGGGAAAAAAAGTATATGTTACATGGTAAATCTTTAGTAATTTTCTTATTTCCAAAAGACTTGTAACTATTCACAATGATTACTTTTTTCTCAATTTTGAATATCTCACCTCTACTATTAAAGAGAGCTTAGAAAATAGGTATAATAACTTGATTACATAACTCTATATAGATTTTTTTTTTCTAGCTAGGTAACCTGACTTTACTTTTTGGACTTTTAAAATCTTTTTTAAAAATGAAGTTGTACTCTACTTCTCTAACAATGCTGGATGGTGGCTTCTCCTGTGTGCACTGTGCTCATTTGTGAAGACACTTGGAAAGTACAGTACCTCAGGGTTTTAGAGTTTATCAGATCATATGGTGTCACTATGAGGCCATTTCTCTCCACAGCAGTTGACAGGCAAAAAGGTGGAGGTTATACTTAACGGCACTTAAGCAGGGATGCAGGAAAAATGACCCCTCCTGCTCTTCATCTCAGCCTTTCTTATTCCCATGAAGACATTTGATACTTCAAGTCATTTGGTGACTGTGAGGGGAAAACATAAGATCATCATAAAGAGCTGGCTGAATGAATACTTCCTGAAATTGCTTACCATGAGCTTGTGATGTAGAAAGTTTGTCTAAGCAAGCAGTATGCAGCTTCATGCTAGTATCATCCCAGATGACATAGCCCTCTTTTGTTCGGTGTGAATACTTTCAGTGTTTAAAGGGTGTGATATCACACAGATTCTATATCTTGATTATATTCTATAGTCATATATAATGACCGAGAGCTGAATAGGTCTAATCTTCAATTTGGGATAAAGTATGTCATTAAAGCAATTAACAATGAGTGTGGGCTGGGTACAGAGGCTCAAGCCTATAATCCCAGCACTTCGGGGGACTGAGATGAGAGGATTGCCTAAGCCCACAGGTTCGAGGCCAACCTGGGCAACTTGGCGCGCGGCCTCATCTTTACAATAAATCAAAAAATGAGCCAGGCTCGGTGGCTCAGCCTGTAATCCCCGTGCCTTGGGAGGCTGAGGTGAGTGGATTGCCTGAGCCCGCGGGTTCGAGACCCGCCTGGGCAAGCGAGACCTCATCTCTACAATAAATCAAAAAATCAGCCGGGCATGGTAGCGCGCGCCTATAGTTCCAGATACTTGGAAGGCTGAGGCGGAAGGATCGCCAGAGCCCAGCAGGTTGAGGCTGCGGTGGCTGGGAGCGGCCACTGCACTCCAGTCTGGGCGACAGAGTGAGACTCCAACTCAAAAAAAAAAAAAAAAATGAGCAGAGCATGATAGCACTCACCTATGGTTCTGGGTACTTGAAAAGCTGAGGTGGAGGGAGATCACTTGAGCCCAGTGAATTGATGTTGCGGTGTCTGTGAGCATGCCACAGCACTCCAGCCTGAGCAATGGAGTGAGACACCGACTCAAAAAAAAAGTTTCATAACATATTAACTACCTCATTATTGATGAGTATATCAATGTTTCCTGATTTTTGCTATTACAATGAAACATTTAGCAAAGTTATTATATATATATATATACTCATATTATGAATATTGTTTATAACAGATAAATAAAATAATGGGGCCAACAATACATAATAAAGCTCAATAATGTGCTTTTAATCTTTGGATATTGTATCGGCCATAGCTCATTCAGAAAAACAAAGCTACCACAAATATGGAAATAAGGAGTATATTATGGTGAGTACAACCTAATGTGAATGTGAATCATTTTATAGATAATCAGGTGTTGTTCCTCAAGAAGATGAATTTTTTGGCAGAGTATGAGTTTGATTTGATGGAGAATATATATAGGAAATAATTAAAGGTGTTTGAAAAACAGACCCAGCAGTTAATATACTAAAACTAGTAAAACTATGAGGCTTAATCAGATATACCATAATAACTAGCAGTACTTGGTGAAGTCTTATAATTTTAGCTTGCCTATTTTTTCTTTTAATTTTATGTATGTATTTTGAAAACAGGTTTAACTTTCTCAAACCAGAGCCACCTCTCACGATTTACAGTTCTATACCATACCGTAGTGGCTCAAGCCAGTGGCCGGATAAACTGGGCTTGGTGGCTCAGCCTGTAATCCCGTGCTTTGGGAGGCTGAGATGAGTGGATTGCCTGAGCCCGCGGGTTCGAGACCCACCTGGGCAACTTGGAGAGACCTCATCTCTACAATAAATCAAAAATCAGCCGGGCATGGTAGCGCGCGCCTGTAGTTCCAGCTACTTGGAAGGCTGAGGCGGAAGGATCGCTGGAGCCCAGCAAGTCGAGGCTGCGGTGGCCGGGAGTGTGCCACTGCACTCCAGTCTGGGCCACGGAGTGAGACTCCAACTAAAAATAAATAAATAAATAAAATAACTCAGAGGCTTCTCTCCCACACTCTTCTCTCTCTTCCTCCGCCCTTCTGGTACCCTCTCTGCCCGGGTATCCAAGTAAAAATCATCAACCTTGTTTCCTATTGTGGTGGTGGTGGGTTGCATTTTCACCTTCCAACTGAAGAACCAGGGGCTGCCCAGGGCCTTTTTTTCCCAAGATTCTGGGGAGAACACAGGGTCAGGTTTCCAGTGCCAAGACAATGGCCAGACAGGTGGCCACAGATCAGATAAGAGCCATGGGCATTCACCAGTATTAGCCTTGGGTTAGACAACAAAGCATTAGGCCACATGTCAGGTAAGAAAAGGATCCAGTGAAAAGCCGCTGTAGACACCATGCCCAGCTCCTCTTCATTTTTGGGTGTCTAGCTCCTCTGGTATTAGAACCCCAGTTTACCTGGAGGCTTTCACAACACAGTAGCTAAAACACTGATTTTGAATCACAGATCGTATAAAATAAACAGAGTGTACTGATCATGAACAAAGGCACAGAGTTGGGAACTTACCAGGTATAACCAGAAAGTAGAAAGCATTTTAGTTTGGCTGGAACATTCACCGTATAGATGGAAATAATAGAACATAAAAGCTGAAGATGAGCTCCTATCACAAAGAATGAGGTGAAAGGTCGGTTCTGTTTTCAGGTATAAATAAGGTAGCTAGAGGAAAGAGTGTAGCAATGAAAATGAAACCGCTAAAGCCTCACAATCTAAGATGGCAGAGCTCAGCAGGTGAGGGGTGTCAGAAGGGGATGAAGAGTCCCCAGTACAGCTCCTGATGCAAGTCTGCCAGAGCCAACAGTGGTTTGCAAGCAAGTGAGCATCTCAAACCACCATAAACCCCTGCCTTCTGTTGATATGTCTGTAGGCACTATTAAAATAGTTGAGCGGAAACCAAATGAGAAATAAGGGTTAAGAACTTTATCTGTTGTCCAGACATCTGTACCCTCACCAAGCTGTCAAAAGAAATGCTGCCTTGGAAGTCAGTCACCCAGGGGGCTAATCAGCTTAAACACACGACAAAAGTCAGACAATTCCAAAGTGCTAACAACGTTAACTAACGGTACCTCCTGCCAAGAGCTGCAGATCACTGCCAAAGTAAAAAGAATGTTCTCTCTGGCGAACTTTGGATTTTTTCTCTCTCTCTCTCTCTCTCTCTCTCTCTCGTTTTTTTTTCCTCTTTCAACTATCCTTGGAGAAGATATTAGTAGTGAGGAACTTGAGAACACTCCATCTGGTGAGAGGACTGAGTTCATAAAGTTTGGCTGGTCTGGGTGCCAGGAAAAAGTAGTCAAAAAGCAAGCCTGTGAGCATCTGGGAATATAAAGCCTCTTCAAAAATCCTTTTTCAACTCCACGTCACTTTTTTTGTTTGCCTTCTTTTTCATTTCTGGGAAGGTGAGAAATTAATGACTGTTCGGAATTATTTTGGGCTCACTGTCTTCTTTCTGACTTTTGATTTCTCTGATGTTCCCATTAAGGCTTGTAAAGGTCTTGTGTAGCTTCGTTTCACTGTTTCATCTCCTTCTACCAGGTTTTAATGTGAAACTGGTAAAGAGTAGCATGAATTAAAACATGCATGAGTCATTACCGTGGAGCTATTATTCCCCCGTCTTCTTGTCACTCTGCTCATCGGTGACACTGGTTCAATTTTGCTTCATTTCCTACACTCCTCAGTTGACAGGAACAATGGAGCTGTGACACTGTAATCTTGATTTTTCTGAACATGACATTTTGTGTTGGTAACTTTATTAGTGACTCTATTTGTAGCACTTCATATTTGAGGTATCTGGGCTGTTCATCTCATGTCTTTATTCTTCTGTAAACTTTTTATTTGCCCTGTTATTAATTAAAATTGTAGGTTTGAGAGATCTTTCTGTCCTTTTTTTAATTTAAAATTGCCTTGAGGTCAGTGTCTGTGCATTTTGTCATAGGTTTGTAGATTCTATTTCCAATTTACAGTTCAGATACATATATTCCTCATATATTGCTAATAAAATGTAGTCAGTAGTAACATTGTGAGGTTGCTTTTCTCCTTTACATGTTCAAGTATTTATTTAACACTTATTGCGTGCCACTGTTCTAGGCACTAAGGATACAACAGCAAATAAAATACACAAAAAAATAACCTTTTCTCTCATGGATTGTAGCTATCATGTAGAGCGATGGATGATAAGTGAAATATAATATGCCACATGTTGGAAGGGCCATGGGAGGGTTGCTGAGAGTACTGAGAAACATCAGAGGTGGGTTGGCCTTGCAAGGCATTTTTCCTTCTCACTGAAAGAATGAAAAGTAACCAATGCCACACAATGTCAATTTTATTCATCTAGCACTCTGCTTGGCCACAACAGGGATACATGGGTTGGACATGGTTTTGGAAATGATTTTGAATTTATTATTGTTATGGTCATACTCCCAGTGGGGGCTCCAGAATGTTAGCTCAGGCCTGCTGGAGGTGTGGGTGTCTGGTGTGTGATCTGGTGCCAAGAGAAAGATACAAAGAATTGCACAGAAATTAGATTAGAAAATATAGTTTATTTAGAACTTAAATGAGAGAGAGGATTCACCTCTCCAAGGTAGGGGAGAGGACCAAAGCCAGGAAGCATGGCAATGGCCATAGCTCAAAGAGCATATGGCCACACCATAGCTTAGCAAGGCAATGGCCACAATGGCCCTGGCAGTGGCAGCTATATGATCATGGTTGAGTACTTTTAAGTTTTTCTTTTGGTAGGGGGAAAGTCATTAAGGTGATTGGGTGGTGGTCTGCTTCACATCATCACGTAGGGTCAGGTCAGCACAGGTACTCACATCAGGTGATGGACATGAACATGGTCGCATGATTGCTGCTATGGTGCAGTGTTTGGGCCCAGAAGGGTCTGGGCTAAAGGAATGTCCAGGGTCTTTGATGTTAATTGTCATCAGACAATAGATGAAAGGAGACAAGTAGAGTGGTTTTTCTTGCAAGAGGCCTGTCAGATGTTTCCAATTCACAATCTTCTTAGCAAAAAGGTGGTCTCTTTTTTATAGCTTAGGCCAGCTAAGGGGTGGTCTGTGATCTTCCATCTTTGACAAGGAAACTGAAAGTGTCCTAGAGATTATTATGGTAAACCATGAATTGAAAGGTTGGGCTGTCCTTTTCTTGCATCTGATAGAGATTTGCCTAGTGGGGTGGGGTAGGCTGCCGGCTTGGTTTGTGGTAAAATGTCTGAACACTTCCTGAAAGCTACCTATTGGAAATGTATCTATCTATGTCTAACCTGTGCTAGATTCAAAGTATCAGTCCAAACAAAAATGGCTATGCTGAGGCAAAATGTGAACTAAGTTTATTCTATGTTTCTTGGTGTCCCCTCTTTCAATTATCATGGTTTTCTTAGCCCATTTGGGCTGCTATGATGAAATTTCAAAAGCCAGGTAGCTTATAAACAACAGAAATTTATTTTTCACAGCTCTGGGGACTGGAACCTCCAAGGTCAACTCTGCTTTCTGCTGTATGAGAACAAAGCACTACAAAGCACCAATTTGGAAGCAGAGAGCAATCACCACTAATTGTCAACACCTTGGTCTTGGCCTTCCCAGCCTCTAGAACTGTGAGAAATTCCTGTTCTTCATCAATTACTTACTTTGTGGTATTATTAACACATTATGGCAGCACAAATTAACAAAGACTCAGGGCTTACTTAGGTGAGGGACTTTATGGAGAAAGATGGAGGCATACAAACTTGTCTTAGATTTTCTGGAGAATAGTAATTTTATATATCATACTACATTGTTTTAGAACATGTGGCTTAAGCTGAAGTTTAAAACATTTAGTCAGGTTAGAATCACTAAGTCAATGCAGGGTTGGGTCAGAAGGAAGGGGCATGCCTGGGCAAAGTGATGTCTGGATCTGCATGTGGCAATGATGACCACACAATAGGGTTAAGAACACTGATTTTTATGTCAAACACACTGGAGTCTGGGTACTGTTCAACTCCTTGTGAACAGTCTGACTTTGGGCTAATTGTCTCCATTTTTCTAAGCTGCAGATAAAGGGGAGTAAACAATAGTATTTCATATTTTCAGTAAAGATTAAATGAGAAAACGCATTGTATAGTCAGAACAATGCCTTGTGCATAGTAGGTGCTAAATAAATGTTAGGTTGTAGTGTCAGCATCACTATTATTAGTACGACTAGTGAATAAAGATTTGTAAATCTCACAGGAATAATAGTTTCATTGGAGGAGAAATCTGAGAAGAAAATAAATATGAACACTTGAACAATATGAAGTCCACTAAATATTTGGGCATTTCAATAAGAATCTCTCAATGAACAAAAGTTCTTTTGAACCTTATTAGTTTTTCAACTAGTTTTTATTTTCTCCATGGATGGACCTAACAATACATGCTGCTATTTTCAAATTTAGTTGAAAGTGTATTCTGAAAGTTGTAATATATCCTTTATATTGCACTGATTAAATCAGCTGTGTTTTCTAGCTTATGGTTTTCTCTGGGAATACAAAAACAAGTTAAAGCCTCTGATCACAAGAGGTTTACCATTTAGATGAGAGATGGGTATGGACAAAAATCTACTTCAGTATATTAAGTGCTAACATAGAGGTATGGGCAAAGAACTTTGGGACTAGTCAGAAAACACACCAAATAACTTCCTGAGAAAGTCAGAAACAGGCTGGGCTTGGTGGCTATACCTGTAATCCCACACTTTGGGAGACTGAGGTGAGTGAATTGCCTGAGCCCGTGGATTTGAGACCCTCCTGGGCAACTTGGCAAGACCTCATCTCTACAATAAATCAAAAATTAGCCAGGTGTGGTAGCGTGTGCCTGTAGTTCCAGCTACTTGGAAGGCTGAGCGGAAGGATCGCCGGAGCGCAGCAGGTTGAGGCTGCGGTGGCCGGGAGCATGACACTGCCCTCCAGCCTGGGCGACAGAGTGAGACTCCAACTCAAAAAAAAAAAAAGTCAGAAACAAAATTTCAAAAACGATAGCAAAAATGCTGTATGACTTCAAACATAATACCGTGGTTCCAAAAAAGTTTACAAATTTTAAGAGATGTTATCTATGTAGTACTTTTAGTCTGCCATAGTCAGAAGTGTCTGGACAATGATGGTAATCACTTTGAGCACCTCTTGTAATTGCAGAAATCAAATGTGACTTGTATTCATCTTTTGTTATTGGTATATATTGAATATTACAATTTTAATATAGTTTTTCCTTTCTTAAAATGTGTATGCATTTTTTGGCACCCCCTGTATTTAAGATAACCATGTGGTGGGGAAGGAGAGATTCTAACAAACTAATAATTAGAGAAAAGTAAGAGAAAACAACTCTAGTTTTGAGATCAAATGTCCTGAATGAGCATAAGGCTTTGCTGTAGCTTGTTTTATCACCTTGAAATAAATGATCTGATCTCTATACACCCATTTCTTAGTTGCATTTTAAACTAGTTCTTTGCCTAATTTAAAGATTCATGTTGTAAGAATCAAATTGAACACGTTACATTAGTCAAGATCACAAGATAATTTTGATATCTCATTGGTACATGTCCAGCACAGGTGAATGGAGGTTCTATTCCATGTAGTCATTAGGGAATCAAGTTGACATTGGCTATTTTGTCTCATAGATTAACTTTATTTTAGGTACGGCAGACAACTTCTAAGATGGTCGATTAGAAAATCCTTCTCCTAGTATTCATGGCCTTGTGTAATTTCCTTTCCTTGATTCATTTGCCTCTAACCAACAGACTCCAACAAGGCTAAAGGCATCCCATGTTTGCTCTTTGTGTTACATAACACTGTGACATAACACTTTCTCATTAGCAGACTTCTTCCCTTACTGGTGTTTATCAGACAAGCTGCCACGTTGATAGATTCATGCAACAAATATCTGAGGGGTGGCCTCAAGCTAATGACCAGCAAGGAACTTACACCTTCTACGCAGCAACTCTGAAGGAACTGAGTCTAGCCAACAACTGTATAGGCAGGATTAGAAGTCAATCCATCAACAGCTGAACTTTCAGATGAGATCCCAGCCCTATCTAATTCCTTTATTACAACCTTTTGAATGACCCTGGGTCAGCTTCAGGGGAATTTATGACCTACAGAAACTGGGAGATAATAAATGTGTGAGATGTTTCAAATTGCTAAATTTTGGAGGCGATTTGTAATGTACCAATAGATAACTAATATAGTAAGAAAAACTATTCCTGAAACATTAAGTTTCAGGCCCAAAATCTTTCATCTGAAAACATCAAAGGTTATGTCTGCTGAAAGTCATTTTGGCTGAACTAGTCTCAAGGAATCATCTAAATGCAATAAGACTAAGGCATGCAGGAGAGCTACAATGTCTGGTGTGCTATGCTTTTTCTGTCACAAGTTCATAGAAAGTTGCTGCATACACTGAATTTCTAGTGAGTATATTCTGGGTCCAATATTAACTCCATATGTAACTATCTAAGTTCTTATTAGCCCATGATTTTTATCTCTTCTATCAGCAACATCATAAAGTTAATCTGGATGTGACATTTAAAGAATTTTCATGCCGGGCTCGGTGGCTCAGCCTGTAATCCTGGGCCTTGGGAGGCCAAGGCTAGTGAATTGCCTGAGCCCGCGGGTTCGAGACCCGCCTGGGCAACTTGGCGAGACCTCATCTCTACAATAAATCAAAAAAATTAGCTGGGTGTGGTAGCGTGCGCCTGTAGTTCCAGCCACTTGGAAGGCTGAGGTGGAAGAATCACCGGAGCCCAGTAGGTCGAGGCTGTGGTGGCTGGGAGCGGCCACTGCACTCCAGTCTGGGTGACTGAGACTCCAACTCAAAAAAAAAAAAAGAATTTTCATGTCAATTAACCCACTATCATCTAAATTGTATTCTCTCATAACACTGCTTTGAGCTATATAGTATGATTTTTACCTATTTTGGAGGTTGAATGAACTTGGAGGGGTTCAAGACCCTGCTCAAAGTACAGAGCCAGGTAGTTAGAGATTTGGGTCTTAAACATAGGCTCTTCAAACAAACTCCTGTGCTTTTTGCTTTGTGAAGGATACACTTTGCTGATCACTCTTATTTAATGGTAGATATCATGGTGAGGTCTTTCAAACAGTATGTATGCATACCAAAGAAAGCTGTGCTACTGAATATTAAAACAGCTAAGTTGGATGTGTAGTGTGACAGATGCCCTAAAATGAGGACTATAAGGACCACAATCTTTAGTAAAATATGCAACTTCTACAGTGACAGGCCTGTGGTAACCCATGCCTTAAAAATAGAACTAATAAAATAATATTTTTATATTAAAAAGGCTCAGGGTACAGTGCTTGAAAGGCAAACTCTTGGATTCTATCCCTGGACCAGATCCTATCTTGCTGTGAGACCTTTGGCTTCACACTTGATTGACTTGTACCTCAGTCAATCCAGATGGAAAAATGGGGAAAAAGCCAGAACTCACTGAAAACCAGATGCTGCATCTGAGCTGTGATTTCCTAAGCAAATGAATTACAAAATATTGTTGAAAAGTGTATGCATTTTAAATATCCTGGCAAGACACAGTTTTGTCCCACATTGAAAAAAAATACAGCTACATGCTAATGGTTTGACATTAATGGTAATTATAACTCATAGAAATAAAATGATTTTGTTTGTTGGACTCCCTAGTGACATACACTTTGTTTAATGTTCACTTTTTGTGGAATGGAGGGCAGTAAGTCTTTGCCATGTTTGAGGCAGTGTACTTGGCACTTAAGATATTTGAAATAGAGGAGGTCGGGAAGATGGTGGCCAAGCCACTCAGACTATGCGAATCCCTATGTGAGTGAGTGAGTCTATGGAAAATTTTGTGTATGTGCTGGTGAGCAAATGGGCATGTGAGTGCCTGACTGAGTGAAATCTAGGGAGCTGGCGGCCAGGGCTTTCCTGGTACAGCGGCTGGTGCCACAGTTTCTGGGCTTGGACCCTAGCAATTCCCAGGATGCAGAATCTGAGTGCCATTTTCTTTTTCTTTTCTTTTTTTAAATCAACAAACCCTCGTTGGGAAGAAAATTGTGGGAGAGATGTCTAAATGGAGGATTGTGAGCAAGTGACCAGGCCCCTGGCGCAATAGCTGGTGCTGCAGATTCTCTGCTTTGTCTCTGGCTCTTTCCAGGTCACAGAAGCTGAGCACCACTTTTTTCTAAATGGACAAAAGCTGAGGGGAGAAAATACTGCCCTAGGTTCTCCCTCACCAGTGCAGCAGGAGAGAGACTGCCAGCTTCTGACTTTGCCTCACCACTTCAGCACCTGACAGGGAACTGGCAGCAGGGACTGCAAAGGGAGTCTAGAAGCAAGGTCCCAAGGAGGAAGACAGGAGAGGCACCCCCCCACCATCTTGAAGGCGGGGCAGGAAAGTGCTCCAATTCGCTTACCACAGAGCAACAGACCCGATCTCTGTGACTGGTGGATCAACTACTAAGGGATTGATCATGACACAGAGGGAATATCCTGAAAGCACAAACTTCAGAGGGACCTGAGGAGTGCTGAGTTCCAGGGCCCCCACCTCCTACACTGACCCAGCTGTGGGACAAAGGGTGTGGCCAGAAAAGACCAGAAAAGGATGAGGAAGAACTCCAAAGAGATCAGTGGTGAGTCCAGGGCTGACCCAAACCCCCTCCTCCCCAGCAATCCTCTGAACATCAGACCCACACAGCTGGGCCACAACTGAGAGGGACAAACCCAGGTCAAGCCTGGATGTCAGTCTCAATAGGAGAACTCCATTCCAGGATAGGCCTGACTGGAGCACTCCCCCCACCCCCACAAGTATATACGTGGGGTAGAGACAATTCAGGAAGAGATCTCTCTGACCATATGTGAGTGGGAGGGGAGGACTGCAACCCCACCTACCTCCACTGCCCCTCCTACTTCCCTGCTTCAGACACTGAGGAGAGAGTGAAAGAGGTGGCTCTGCAGGAGAGATCTGATTAGAGGAACAATTACAGATATAAAAACAAGAACCACATGATGATATCATTAGATGCAGAAAAAGCTTTTGATAAAATCCAGCATCCCTTCTTGATAAAAACCCTCAAACACCTACGTATAGAAGGAACATACCTCAAAATAGTGCAATCTATGATAAACCTACAACTAACATATTGGTAAACAGAAAAATCTGGAAACATTTCCCCTGAAAACTGGAACAAGACAAGCCTGTCCATTCTTACTCCTCTTGTTCAACATTGTGTTGGAAGTCCTAGCTCGGGCAATTAGTCAAGAGAAGGAAATCTGGGGTATCCAAATATGAAAAGAGGAAGTCAAATTATCCCTCTTTGCTGATGATATGATCCTGTATCTTGAAAATCCAAGCCGGGCTCGGTGGCTCAGCCTGTAATCCCATGCCTTGGGAGGCTGAGATGAGTGGATTGCCTGAGCCTGCGGGTTCAAGACCCACCTGGGCAACTTGGTGAGACCTCATCTCTACAACAAAAATCAAAAAATTAGCTGGGCGTGGTAGTGCATGCCTGTAGTTCCAGCTACTTGGAAGGCTGAGGTGGAAGTATCGCCGGAACCCAGCAGGTCGAGGCTGCGGTGGCCAGAAGCGGCCACTGCACTCCAGTCTCGGCAACAGAGTGAGACTCCAACTCAAAAAAAAAAAAAAAAGAAAATCCAAGAGAATCTGTCCAAAACCTGCTTGCACTGATAAAGGACTTTGGCAAAGTCTCAGGGTATAAAGCAAATGTACAAAAGACAGCTGCATTCCTATACACCAACACCAAGCAGGCAGAGACCAAAATTAAAAGCACAATTCGATTCACAATATCTGCTAAAAAAAATGAAATGTCTCAGCATTTTCCTAACCAGAGAAGTGAAAGACCTTTACAATGAGAATTACAAAACACTGCTCAAAGAAATCCAAGAAGATACAAAAAATTGGAAAAATATTCCATGCTCATGGATAGGAAGAATCAACATTATTAAAATGTCCATCCTACCAAAGGTAATCTACAGATTCAACGCAATACTCATTAAGCTACCAACATCATTCTTCTCAGACATGGAAATGACAATACAGAAGTTCATATGGAAACATAAATGACCACAAATCGCCAAAACAATCCTTAGCAAAAGAATCAAAGCAGGAGGTATTACACTTCCAGACTTCAAACTTTACTATAAGACTACAGTAATCAAAACAGCCGGGTATTGGTACAAGAACAGGCAGATAGACCAATGGAACAGAATAGAGATTCTGGAAACAAAGCCTCAATTTCTCAACCAACTCATCTTTGACAAAGCCTCCAACAACCACTGGGTAGAGGAGAACCTATTCAGTAAATGGTTCTGGGATAACTGGCTGACAACATGCAGAAGATTGAAACAGAACCCCTACCTATCACCATACACAAAAATTAACTCTTAATGGATCAAAGACCTAAATGCAAAACCTCAAACCACAATAATCTTAGAAAACGCAGGAGCCACCCTTATGGAAATTGGAACTGGCAACCAATTTCTATTCAGAACGCTAAATAAGATAGATAAGTGGGACCTCATCAAACTAACAAGCTTCTGCAAAGCAAAAGAAACCATCAAGAGAGCAGGGAGACAACCCACAGAATGGGAAAAAATATTTGCTAACTGTATATCTGACAAAGGCCTAACATCTAGGATCTTCAAGGAATTCATACACACCAAAAGGAAAAAAAAATAGCCCCATTAAAAGGTAGGCAAAAGACATGAATAGACACTTCTCAAAAGAAGACATACGGGCAGCCAACAGACACATGAAAAAGTGCTCAGCCTTACTCATCATCAGAGAAATGCAACTCAAAACCACAATGAGATACTAGCTAACTCCATTAAGAATGGCCATCATTAATAAAACAAACAACAACAGATGCTGGTGAGGATGTGGAGAAAAAGGAATGCTTCCACACTGCTGGTGGGAATGCAAACTAGTGCAACCTCTTTGGAAGACAGTGTGGCAGTATCTGCAAGAACTAGAAATTGACCTTCCAAATGACCCAGAAATTCCCCATGGGAATATACCCAAAGCAACTCATATCATTCTACAAAAAAGATACCTACACATGTACACTTGTTGCAGCTTTATTCGTAATAGCAAAAACATGGAACCAACGATGTTGCCCATCGAACCTGGACTGGATTTAAAAAATGTGGTACATATGCACAATGGAATATTATGCTGCCATAAAGGACAAACATATGGACTTTGTAGCAACTTGATAGATTTAGAGTCGATCATACTCAGTGATCTATCACAGAAACAAAGAACAGAGAACATACGTTCTCACTCATAAGCATACCTTGAACAACTATAACACTATAGGAAAGTGATTGGAAGTAGTGGGAAACTGTCAGGGGAGGGGGGTAGGATTGGCAGTTGATGGAAACTGCTAGGGGAGGGAGTGGCATCCCTCATCAACAAGGGTACCTGCATAATCAACATTTATATACCTAACCCTGAATTGTACCTCAAATCTTTATAATAAAATAGTGCTATAGAAGCATATGAAACACAGCTATTTGAAATAAATTGTGTACAAATTATTAAGAAATACTTTATTACAAGGAAAAAATAAGCAAATAAAACAGAGAAGAAAGAAAAACTGTTATTTTCAGCAATACAACTTTAAGAGGAGTTTTTCTCTTACATACCACAGAAGTAATAAGGACAAACAGAATTCAGTGTAGAAAAGTTTGCCATCAGCACATGGCACTAAAAACTAGCTGTTCTTAATTTTTTTTTCATATCTACTCTGGAAACACTAGAACGTCTAGTAAATAGAATTAGAGAAAAATAATTGGTGGCACTGAAGATTCAAATCACATGCATCACGAGATGGACTTTGCATGAGTCAACCAACACACTAGTTTCCCAGATGACACACTGGGGACCCTTCATTCTGTATGGGGCTTTTTTGCTAAACAGGGGACAGCATTCCCATGGGGCACAGTTGATCTCTTTTTTTAAGGTCGCAGAATCAAGGAAAGAAGCAGAGAGTGAGGATCAAGTTTGCAACCTTGCAGTGATTCCTAGGCCAGGAAGCCCTGCAAAGAAAGTCTTGCTGGTTTTTACAAATAATGCAACTCTGTTCTTATTTTCATTTTTTTTTTCAGTAACAGTTTCAGAAGAAAATGTGAGTTGGAAAATAATTGGGGGCTTGAACATTTCTAAGTTATGATTTACCTTATGGAACAACTAGTAGAGTAGTAATTCTTAGATACTTAAACATTAGAGAAAAAGAAATTAAAATACTGTAAGAGAGAACTGAGAATGAGTTGACTGTGTTTTATTTTGCTATAAAAGACTATTTAAAAATATCCTATAACAAACTAACCAATACTTTTGTCAACTTACTTTTATAACATTATCTGTTATTCTTATTTTTCTTTGGTCTTGTTAGAACTTTTGATGAATGTATACTAGTATGCACAACAGTATGTATTTGGAGGTTAATAATAAGCAGATTTGGTGATTCTTCAAAGAATCTACCCATACTTTTATGTGTGGGAGAAAGAGTTAATTTCAGTTTACTTGATGAATTAATACCACTCTTAGTGGGCAAGATCTAGTAGAGCCCTGACATCAAAGTCATGGAATAGACAAAATAGTCACAGCACCCACAGTTTAAATGACATGATTCCAGCTGGGAGAATCTGGAGGAAACAGCAGACAATGTTGACTTCAGAGCAGCCACCACATTGGGCTAAGTGTTCCAACACATACTGATGTGGAAATGAGAAGCTAGAGGTGACTCAGGAAAATTTCAAGAGCTCCTGGGAGACCACAGTTTTCCTAGTGGAGAGTAACATGATATAGAAATCACCAGAACACAATCCTGTTAAAATTTTCATTTTTCCAAATGTAGGAAGAACCATTCTTAACCAAGCCAAAATTGTTCTTATTGCATCTCTTCTGTTCTACATCTAATTTGTACTCTATATGCAGATGAGTTAAGTTTTGTAAGTGCAAACCTGATGATGTCATCTCCTGCGTCCCACAGGGTAAATTTAATCCTGTTAACATGACTGACACAGTCCTGCCTGGCCTCCTTCTACCATCTCTGTTCTCACCTGTGACTGACTAGACTATCACTGCCTCTTTCTCTTTTCTTTCCAACCACTCTGATGTCCATCTGTCATAATTTTTGTCTTCTCTTCTTAGGATTTCCACCACTGGAGACATTTCATCCTTTGGTCTTGCCCAGCATAAATGAAGCCTTCTGCTAGCCTCATTAAGAAAGTCAATTTCTTTTCTCAAGATCTTTCATGTTGGTACTTGGAAATGCTTGTTATAAATGTAAATTTGGCATTTTTTTGCATGATTCCTTAATTTAGTTGATGCCTCTATCTTCTTTTAGGTTCTAAGCTCTGTGAGAACTGTGCCTTCAGCCTACTCAATGCTGCTCAAATATGTTCGTTGAAAAGTGAATGAATGAATAGAACTATATGCAATATGGTATGTTTGAAAAAATGCAAATGGATTATATAATCAATAATCATAAAGTTTGTGGAGCGCCTCTTTAAAAAATAGCAATTTTTTAGTAGATGTGTGGTGATGTGCTACCACAGAAGAGGAAGCTAAATTGTTTACTTATCAGTGAAATATATAGTATTAGTACACATCATCTGCTTAGTCATTTAAAAAAAAATAGAAAAGCTCGTCTCCCTTCAGATGCTTCACATAGGTATAATTACAAGATTGCAGCCCATTTTCACCTTCTGCCCAGAGTATATAACATAGTTGAAACAGAAAATGTTTCATGTTTGGTGTTTTGTCTTGTGGAAAGTGTATTGCCTATTATATCTCAAACACACACGACAATTCAAATACCCCATTGTGCAATGCATATAAAACACTTTTCTTTGATGGAAGATGTACAAGAGCTGACAAGTTAACAAACTTGTCACCATGTGTTTACATTGGCAGCACTGTACCAACAACTCAGTAAGGTTTTATGACTTTGATGTATCAGTGCCTCACAGCTGTGTTCATGCTGACATGTGGTGGTGTCTTGCTGAATGGCATTCATTATTGTTGTTGTATGTTTTTGTGTGCTATCAAAAGAATGTCAGAGATTGAATTAGAGCAATGAACAAACATTAAATTTCTTGTTAAACTTGGCAAGAGTGGGAGTGAAATTAGGGACATGTTAGTCCAAGTTTATGGAGATAATACCATGAAGAAAATGGCAGTATACACATGGATTAAACATTTTTCTGAGGGGAGAGACAGCGTCACTTATGAAGAGAGATCAGGATGGCCAGTAACAGACAGAACTGAAGAAAACATTGCAAAAATATGTCAAATTGTGTGTCAAAACCAGCGGCTGACAGTTAGAAGCATAGCAGACCAAGTAAATATCGATAATAAACAGGAAAACCTTAACTGAAAATCACAACATGAAAGGGCATGTGCAAAAATAATCCTGAAGGAACTCTTGCATCACAACAACGTACCAGCTCACACAGCACTGTCTGTGAGGGAGTTTTCAGCCAGTAATCAAGTAACTGTGTTGGAATACCCTTCCTACTCACCTAATCTGGCCCCCAGTGACTTTTTTCTTTAACCAAAGATAAAGAAAATATTTAAAGGGGGGCATTTTGATGACATTAAGGACACCAAATGTAATACAACAATAACTTTGATGGCCATTTCAAAAAAAGTTCCAAATTGCTTTGATGAGTGGACTAGGCACTGGTGTTGTTGCATAGTTTCCCAAGGAGAGTATTTCAAAGGTTATTGTAGCGATATTCAGCAATGAGGTGTGTAGCACTTTTTATAGAATGCATTTGCAATCTTAATTGTCATTAATTGAATATCAAAACGTCACGCTGTGCCTCACAGATATATTATTTGTCTGTTTTCTGCTGCTATAATAGAATACAACACACTGAATAATTTGTAAATGAAAGAGTTTTGTTTGACACTAGATTCTGGAGGCTAGGAAGTCCAAGGCATGCATACAGTGAGAGCTTCTTTCTGTGTCATAACATGGTGGAAGCCATCAAGTGATGAGAAAGGGTAAGAGAAGGTGTGCATGTGTGAAACAGAAAGAAAATCTTAGCCAAACATATCTTTTTTTTTTTAAACTAACCCACTTACAGTAACTAACCCATTCCCACAATCATAGCCTTCATCCATATATGACTTCATCACCTCTTCAAGGTCCCATCTCTCAATACCATCTCCATGGCAATTAAATTTCAACATGAGTTTTGAAGGGGGCATTCAAATCATAGCAGATATGTACAATTATGATTTGACAACTAAAAATAAATATGTGATAAAAATTTAAAACCATGTCACCAGCGACAACCAGAATTGTTTACCGTGGCTTATGTTCTCTTAAACCCCTGTGGCCAACCTAGTCTGATACATGCATAGATATTAACGTTTACTGAATAAACGTTCATTCCTGAATAATGATTTTTTTCTTGCCTTTTAAAAAGGAATCCTTCTTAGAAAGGCTCCTGGGATACTGAAAGTCATAGTGCAGTTTAATTTCATTTTTTAGAAGATGCATTTCTTTGTCCTAGAATGTCTCTGCTCAGTAGTCCTCACCATAGAACAAACAGCCAGCTGCCCTGCCCCAATATGTCCTCTAGTTTATACTTGAAATCCACACAAGGAGGGGGATAAATGAATTCCACATCTAGTACATATGCCCACTTTAGTAAATACAAAGTGTATATCTCAGGATGGTTAATGGTGGAGTGAGAAGCATAGTGTGGTGGTCAGGGCACTGAAGAGACCCTTGCACATTCTGGGTTATGGTTTCCACTTTGGGAAGGTCGCTCAAATAACACACTTGCCATAGTTCCTGATGCAACATAAACAATGAATTATCATTAGCTGTTATCATCAGGCCACTTATCTGTAAAATGATGAATTTTAGTTCAGTAACTAAAATGCTGTAAATCTTGAACACATCAAGGTGGCTGTGGTAAATAAGTAGATAGTGTTGGGTATTGACAACTAGGGAGCACATAACTTATTATCAAGAGGTAAATGGGATGAGATATTCCTCAATAACTTTAAGGTGATTTTGAATATCCAGTGAGAAATTATTCTGCTCATAGTCAAATTAGGTGATGAAATTTGACCTGATGCATAGCTAAATTTTAGAATAGTTGTAATATTAAGGCCATTTAGTAATTATTTACAGACAATCACCAGTTGTACACAACAATGATTCTTTTTTTTTTTTTCAGTATTTTTTATTATCATATTGTGGGGTACAGTTAAGGATTAGATGTACAAATATGCTTTGTTCAGACACCCTTGGTGATAAAAGGTGTCTCCCCGTCCCCAGGCAGATATTGAGTATCATTAATCCCATCCC
>CAUYQG010144967.1:0-17537 GCA_963574415.1 Tarsius wallacei | reverse complement strand
ATGCCCGGCTAATTTTTTTTTATTATTTATTGTAGAGATGAGGTCTCGCTTGCCCAGGCGGGTCTCGAACCCGCGGGCTCAGGCAATCCACTCACCTCAGCCTCCCAAAGGCGCGGGATTACAGGCTGAGCCACCGAGCCCGGCTACACTTTTTTTTATTTTTTATTTTTTTGTTTTAAAGATGTGGCGTACAATTCAGGATTAGGTATACAAGCGAGATATACTCTTGGCAGTAAGTTTCGGACAGAGTCAAAATGAAATTCGTTGGCCACTCACTGTGTTGCTACTGAGAATCCTTCTCTAGGTTAAGAAGTGACAGGGACAGCTTTCTGTTAGAAAGTTATGACCTGGGCGTCAGCATGGCATACTTGGTCACGTCTAGCGAATCTGCAAAGGCCTAACCCCCCAGAAGAGGGGAAGTAGATACATGCAGATGAGTGGGCATGCCCTTTGTATCCCCAAGTCCAGGCCTACTCTTAGAGATAGAAAGACCAGACCCCAGACTCCCCCGCCAGTTCCATTTCCCTCACGGCCTCTGCTGTGCCTGCTGAGGTCTCTCCAGATGTGGTGACCAGTACATCGTAGCTGTGATTCTGCAGATGCTTTGCTTAGGGTGAGGCTAAGTGAAGACAAGAGGGCTGACCGAAAGTTCATCTAAATAAAAATTCTAAGTAAATTACAGTTGCGATGGCACAGAGATAGGGCAGACGCGGTGAAGGCCGTCTGCGGATGGACCGAGGTGTGGGGACAGGTGCGGGAGCACATCGTTCTGCTCCCTGAACCCTTTGGCCATCCCCCGGGCAGGGCTCCTGCTCCCACAGATGTGCCAGGCACGTCCTGGGTGAACGTCTTATTGATCGGAATCCTCCCGCGCCTCGTAGCTCATCTGCTTGTGGGTGCGCTTCTGTGGCTCCTTGGCAATGCAATTACTGGCACCATGGGAGGTCTGCAGGTTCAAAGCTAGCGATGAAAAATCTAGTTCACCCCTTTCAGAAATGCAGGTTTGGTTTGGGTGGTGATGGTGTGCTTCAGAAAAGGAAAACTCTGCCAACCCATGAAAGAGAAATAAGAACACTAATTCCAGTGCTCCTTCTTAGGCCGTGAGGGGCTGGGTCTGCCCGGGGGTCCACTCTTTTCCTTCCTGTCCACGGTGGTGGCTCAGGACGTAGGTCTTTGAGGTCCAGCTGGGAAGGGGCAGTCACTGAGCTGTGTCACTGAGTTTCTGCAAGGGATCAAAATGACAAAAACCCTTGTGCTGAGTAACCTTGGGCCGACACACACACACACACACACACACACACACACACACAGTCAAAGTGTGGGGCTCATGCTGACTCAGAGGCCCCTAGGGACACCCGCCTCGGCACTCAGCTGCAGGCTGTGTTTTGCTTTCTGAGTTTCCAGGCTGTGAGTTGGGGGACTGAGCGAATGCACAGCAAGGTACCCCGGTGCTTCTGAACTCAGCGCCCTGGGGAAGGAGGGTTCCTGGTGGTTGAGATGCGAAAGCAGCTTGGCTGGTGATTGGACTTGTCTTGCTGGTATCCACGGCACTCTGAGGCATCTTGGTTGCTCAGAGGGACCTGGAAGCTTGGTGAAGAGTGGGGAGCAGTGGTGACACCTCCCTGCCGCAGTGAGAATGTGGATGGACCTCACGTTGGAGAGGGGACTGCCCCGACTCTGCCATGCTCACACCAGCCTCCTTCTTTGTGTCCAGGTAGCTGGCTGGGGTCAGTTGGTCCAATATTTGGGACTTTCTGAGGATGACCCCAAGGAGGTTGAAATATGGTTTCAGCCCTCATGGGGTTTATGACCCAGAGGGAGAGGCAAGACCAGCCCCCGTGGGAATGACCTGTCAGGTATGGGTGCTCAAAGACAGGCAGTTTGGAAAAGACCTTCTGCCGGAGGACAGAGAACCCTGCACGCAGACAGACAAGAGAGAGGACATCTGAGTGGCCCCAGGGCAGGCAGAGTAGGGTGAAGGACATGGGCCTTACAGGGGAAGTGGGGAGGAGGGTTGGTGGAGACAGCATGCCATACTACCTTCGTGAAAACCCAGAACGTGGCACAGTGCGTGGCACTTGGTAAATGCTTGATAAGTATTTGCTGAACTCTGAACTGAATGGAACCGGAGCCTTGGCTGCTTATGTGGATGATGCCAGTATGATTAGTATAATTATTTTGGAAATATTTAGGGACCATTTACTGGGTCCCTGCCTTGTCTTGGAACCTGAGGCCTGGAGCCCCTGCAGAACGCACACTCTGGTGCTGTCTCCCATGGAGTTGGCCGCAGAACCTACTGGAACCACCTTCCCTGCGATATCCCAGAGACTCCCCACTCCTTTATTAACTTGGTGTTGAAGGAGTTGCCCATGCTGAGGAAGGAGGGGAATTAAAAATAATGGGGTGTGTGCATCTCTGTGAAAGTGATGATATAAAGGTAATGCTACTATGAATGAGGGTGTTATCCTCAACTCAGTGACTCCAGTATTCTGTACGTTTTGGTCTTTTCTAAATCACTGCCCCACTCAGCCCCATGTCAAAAATTTATTTGCACTCATCAAATTTTCAGCAACTCATTCTGTTGCACGAAGACATTTCCTGTAGCCAAAGGTGTGTGTGTTTATTTTCATATATTTATCGGTTAAAATCAGACCCCAAATTTCCATTGCTGTCTATCTGTAAGTAAGTTAAAAGCTATGCTCTGAATTCTTACTGATGCATCCTTCTAGAAAGAAACTCCTACACTGGGCTAGGCTGAAATTCTCTCTCTCTCTCTCTCTCTGACATACTAAAAACTGCAAAAGAAAATAAGAATACCCCACAATCCAGAAACACAGGAAGGGAACTTTCAGTTTCCACTTCCAAGTTTGGCAGCCTGGTGAACTTGAAAGGTTAGTTATGAATAAGCATAATCAGATCTTTCTTTTTGTCCATATTTAATTCAAATGAGACAGCTCCGTGTTGACTTCTAATAGAGAAAGGCCACCCACCATGGTGGCGCTCCCAGCCAATGGAGCCGGCTGGCGAAAGCTTTCTTAAATGGTGCTAATCAGCCCAGAGAGGCCTGCCCTCTATCCCCATCAGTACTCCATAATTCAGATGTGCTGATAACCTGAAATTGAATGTGTCAGGATGCAGACATGTGAGGGAAGAGGGAACTCCAGGCTGGAGGAGCCGGTGGCTGGGAGACAATGCCCGGGGGAGGGGGGTTCGCACCCTCCCCTGATCCCCCAGGCCCCCCTCCGTTGTGCCTGCGTGTGTGCGCGCGCACACGTATGTATGTGTGTTATTGTTCAGGACCAGGGACAAAATGGAAGCTTTCAAGTTCTGAAATATTTATAGGGAGGCTTTGGGTTTTGTATATGTTAAATGAATCAACAGACGTTTGGGCTGCTAAGGGGTGAATGGTAATTTGCGATTAATTTTTTTGAAGCCAAGGCTATTTTAAAACCTTTCTCCCACTTTGTCATATAGGAGACAGACAGACACACACACACCCACCCCAGTCTGGTGAGCACGTCTCCCAGGGAAGTTTAACAAAAGAGTCGCTATTGTCACTGTCCCAGCCGGCAGCAGTGCAGCTGAGGGTCAGTTGCTATTTCTATTTTAAACCTTGATTTTTGCAAAGTTTGTCTTTTGACTGTTCTCATTCTAATCAGGCTTAGTTAGGGGATCCGCTCCAAGCTCCACACCAGGCTGTGAGGACAGAGAAAGATAAACCGGGGGATTAAACAAAAAGTTCTGCTCTGTCAATAGTCGTGTGTGTGTGTGTGTGTGTGTGTGTGTGTGTGTGTGTGTGTGAAAGACACACACACACACACACACACACACACACACAGAGACAGAGAGAGAGACAGAGAGACTCATTGGCCACCACTCATGGAACAGCTATTCCTATAATTTCAAAGAAAGTGCAGTTTCTTACTGAGCTCTGTGCTCGTCACGCTGCTGTGTTTGACTTTGCATGTGCTTTGCTGGCTGTGCCTTTGGGGCGCCTACCTCTCCTGCCTCCTCCCTGTGCCCATGACTGGGTGCCCTGTAGTTAAGGCAGTCCCTCAGTTCAGCCCAGACGCCTCCCAAATGCTGGGGTGCAATCCGCTGCCAACCATTGCCACCGCCAGGATCCCACTCTCCTTCCACTTGGTTTGTTGATGTCTCGATCAGCTCTGATGCCATCTTATCTCTGCACCCCTTCCCACAGGCACTCCCCCCCCCCACACCCTCCCACACCTGCACTAGGATGAGTGTTTTCCTTTGTAGATTTCCCTTCGCTAGAGCATTTATCACTCTGTCCTGGTTTAAAGACATCTGCATGCAACTGTGTGTCTCACCATGTGGCCAGCCACTCAAGGGCTGAGACTGTGTCCAGGGCACTTTGGCCATCACCACCACGTTCTCCAGCACAGTGCTGGGCGGGCGCTGGGGACGTGCACTTGGGAGGAGGGCGGACCGTGTTTCTCTAGGACTTCCAAGGCCCCTACTTGGGGCTTGCTGTATTTGGAGGAAAGGGCAAAACAGAGAAGAAAGGCAGGTTGCCTTTTTCCATCTCTGTCCCAGTTGGTGTCACCTTGTCACCTCCCACTCAGTCCAGGCTGGCTGTGGAGACCCAGATCTGCCCTGCCAGTCATGTGGGCACTCTTATTCAAAGCTCGTTGGTTTTCTTGCATGGAGGCTGCTCTATCAGAGGGGAAGATGAAGGCCCCGGTTTGTAGCTCCTCATCGCCATCCTCATCACGGCCAGACTGATTGGCACCATGTGGCCTGTCATCCAGGAGGCCCACGAATTCTTCCCTGTGGTTAGGACCCAGTGGTGGCTTCCCCAAGGGAACGGTTGGCATGTGTTTAATTATTCATTGGTGTTCTCGTCTGTATCTCCCTGCTCCTTGATTGTTTTGTCTTTCCCTAAAAATATTTATTTGAAATTCTGTGATCAAAGACTGAAAAACAAAATAGAGCAGGATATTAAAATGAAAAAATTTTTTTAGGAGGTTGGAATGTCAAGATCATTTTTATTAGAAAAGTTTACAAGATGAAGCCACAAATTATTTACGTAAACTTCATATATCAAGCATAATACTCCCAACTGTGCTTCTGGTGGTTGATATTGCTTGGTGCAACTCGGATTTAAAATACCTTCTACTCAAGGCAGAAAAATTTCATTTTAATTAGAATTAACGGATTTTTTTCTTGATCATATTTTAGCACACACATACACACTCACACATCTGTGTTCAGAATTGATAAAGAAAGAACTCTGGTTAAATAATCCACTTTTGTCTGACAACGGAATCCGTTATAGAGGTGCAAATATGCAGAAAGCTATTTGGAAATGCATCCTAGTAGTTGTCAGGTTTTATTATGCAGGAAGGTGTCATGTTTGTTACGAAGCTGAGTGCAGATGGCAGAGTGGAAGAAATGGATCACTAATTTTAACAATGATTAATGAACAGAGATAGAAAATGAATTACATTGGACTATCGGAGGCAAGAAATATTTTTGTGAAAATTTTGACTCATCTGCTGTGCTGTTCTCTGCAAATTATTTTCAGAAATTCTATATGTTGTCAACAGTTGACTGCATTTTCCATTACTGTCTATTTCTGTTCTTAAGTACTTTTGTGTTATTAGAGATACATAATTTCAAAATACCAATACATTCCTGATTACTTAGAGAAAATATATGTAACAGTGTGACTGTTCCATAGACGCCGGCCATAAAAGTCCTGTTTTATAATAATCTTTCATTCTTCCTCATTTTATCACTACATTAGGAATGTTTGATAAAAAGAAAAGGGGGAGTGGGGACTCTTTAGCACATGTGGAATAAAGAAAAAAATAGAAGCAAAGGTAGCAATAAAAATGTGGCCTGGTGGCTTACTGCCGTCTCGATCTTTGTGTTCTCTGGCCCGGTGTAATGGGGGGCAGAGGTGTGGCTCCAGGCCTCTCGTGGCTCCCTGCCAGCCTCAGGGAGCTCTCGCCGCTTTTGAAGTTATCCCAGCGCTTTTTCCCTCTGCCGGACCCTTGCTCTGGTCCTCTCTGCTCCAATGGCCCTAGTGTTGCTAGTGAGTTTTCAGGGTGCTTTGTGAGTCTTGTTTTCTTCATCAGCCTATTAGCAGTCATGTGTGTGTGATCTGCAAATGAATGCAGATTGTTTATGATCTCTGTTCTTGGCAGGAGGCACACCTATGTGATTTCAGATAGAAAACATGGAGAGTGATTTTTTTTCTTCCCATTCCCTCCCTCCCTTGCTCCTGCCCTCCTTCCCTTCCTCACCCTCCACTCCCTCCCATCTTTTATTTTTTTTTCCATCAAGATATGTTGGATACGTTGGCTTCAAGGCTTCCCCCCGCGATTGATAAATGCGCTATAGCGTTTGAATCCTGCATCGTAATTGGTAGGCACTTAATTTCCTTCATCAGGATCCACTTTGGCGGTGGCATGAGTAGATTTCATAGCTAGTGCGTCAAGAGACTTATTGCTTCAGGACGCCCCAATCACAGCTCAGCCATGCCTCTGTGGCCAGTGGTGCTAGTGGGCTGCTCAACTGGCCACTGGTAAATACTTGGCCTGGTTGACAATTTGTATGGAAACTTTACACATATAGGGGTAGTTTTCCTGACTCCCCAGTCTTTTCTCCAGAGGGATTCCTTGGAGACACGAGGGCAGGGTGCTTCTCAGCCCTCCCAGGGGGTGCTGGCTGTCTGGAGGGCTGGCGTCTGTGCATGGCTAAGCTGCCTCCGGAGAGCTGGCTGGTGTCTGAACAAATGGGCGATCTATAACTATTTCCTTCTCCTACAAACGAGCTTTCCAAGTTTTCAACTTGACTGTTTTATTTATGCTCTTGACCTGTAAAAACAAGCAGGCTGTTTAAAAAGCAAAAAGTACTTTCCATGATTAGAGTACTTAGAGTTGAAATAAATTGCAGAATGAAGAGGACATTCCTCATCGCTCCAGTAGAAAATGTCGTGGGGGTTCCACTTCTCAAGGATGCCCTATGCTTCTGCAGGTCAGGACTCCCCAGCCTCACTGGCCTTGGGGTCCCCAAAGAAAAGACTCATGTATCTTCCCCTTTTCTTGCTTTTAGGTAGTGAAATAATACTAGTGAACGTTCAAGCCATGTTTGCGAATGGTTCTAAGTCAAGTAGTTTGCATATAATTATGGTCCTGATGGGAAAACACTTTGGAAAAACAACTAGTGATACAATGCAAGTCCTGCTCAGGTTACACAGCATATGCTAAACACCGAGGAAACACACGCGGTCTTTCGTGAACAAGGTAGGGGAAGGCTCCAGGGAGCCAATTTAGAATGTGACTTAAGGCAAGCGTGGCTTTTCGTGTCTCTTTCTTCTGGCGAGTGTGTTGCGTCTCAGTGGTCTCCGGAACTCCCCGTCAGCCCGGCTGCCTGCCTGGGGGAGCCACCCTGCACAAGTCTGTACGAGATGGGTGCCTGGGCAAGCATATTGAACATTATGATTCAGGGAGAGGATCTGGGTCTGCAGGGCTCGGGGACAGTGGTCACTTGCCTGGTGCTCAACTGGAAGTTATACCAAGGATAATTTAATGGCGCGAGATATGGAGGGGGCTTGGGCCCAAGCAGAAGGGAGAATCTGACAGTGCGTGGATAGAGAGATCAGGAGGAATAAGAAAGATGTTGTAGATGATCCACTTAAGAGACAAGTGATTCCTAAATATAGAACTGTCTTTATGATTCATGGTTTAGGTTGCTTTTGAGACGGTAAGTCAGGTGGATGATCTATAGGAATAATTTGAGGGTGCTTGAGGTTTAGACATCGGTGTTCAAGTTACAGTCTTCCTTCAAAGATGAGCAGCTTCTGGCCTGAGTGTGTTAACGTCCGGGTACTTCTGCTCCTGGCCTAGTTGGCGGTCCGTTGGTCCCCAGCTCCTGTTGTACATACGAAGATGCCACAGTGCAGTGTCTGCTGGTGTGGCCTTCGTGCCGCCATTTGTGGGGGCGACTGGCACCCATGTCGCTTTGGAGTGGAAGTCAAAGGCAGTCCCGTTTCTAGTTGGCTCCAGTGTTCAGAGACAGCTCTGTTTATTTTTCTACAGTCATTATCAATTTTTTGTTTTGGTTGTACTTACCTTCCTATTGATCTGAACTCACTCATCAAGTCAGAACTGAAGAGAAAAATGGTTTGAAAAATTATTTAAAAATACCTATTTAAAGGAGAATGCCTCCAAGTTATCAGATAGATACACACACCCCCCCACACCCATTTGGCCACAATTATTGGCATTTCCAATGCTGCATGTTTGATTTGGTGACACCCAGGCATGACAACACGAGACCTACCTGCCTACATTTCTTCATGGACACACATCTCTGGCATGTTCTCTGAGTGTACCTTATAGCTGCCCACCCACAGAATATATATTGAAGTTAAACAGAGTTGAGTAATTATGATGCTATGGCCTATAATATGAGCTGGAGAATATCCAAGATGTCTGTCATCCTTCCATTACCTCAGGTAAATAACTGATTGACCTTTTTGGGGCTCTGATACTTTACTAATCAGAACCTGAAATCTGTATAACAACACTTCATTTACTTGATAGACAAAAGAACAATTGCACTTGAAGTAATGTGATTTCTAAATAGACACTGCCTGTCAAAAATAAATGCATTAGAAGTAAAATGTAGCTCAAGGAGACAATTAGCAAACAGAGGTGACACCGTAAACAGGTGCACCCATTATTCCCAAAGCTTGTGGCAATATATTCGTGTCTTTTAGAGTGATGGAAGATCAGGTGACGGTTTGGTGAATTATCTATTGGTATCATCTGACTGATGAAGCTCACTGCTGTTGCAGATCATTTAAAAATGCATCTCACAAATTACATGGTAGCTGGGAAAAATGCAGGTTTTTTTTTTTTTTTTAAAGAACAATGCTTTTCTAAAGCTATGTGCTAGCATACGTAATTTTTTCTTTGAAAGGATGAAGACCATTTCATTATGCTGGGTATACAGTCGGTTAAGGTTGTGCAAATTCATTACAATGTTTGTTAATGTATAAAACATTTTCCATTCTGGTTTTAGTGACATTGGCTTTTTTTTATTTTTTATAATGTGCCATTTCTGGAACATCTGCCATCCCTTGTTACCTGTGGGCAGAGGAGAGAGAATATACTCTTTCTAAGAATGTCTATAAAGTCTCTACCAAAATGGCGAGGCTTAGGAGGCAAGGACCGTTTTTCTTTTCTGTAAACCGTTAGGTTAAAATTTTCTGGAATAAGACCTTGATTTTGTGACAAGTCCAGGGGCCTGCCATGAGCCACTCACAGGCCTGGCCAATATAGGGCCTGCCTTCCCGGGGGCCTTCCCGGGCTTGCACACCTTGCAGTGGGCACTGCCTGCAGGATGCATGTTTCTGGAAGCTTTTCCCGCTGTGTTTTTTAATCTGTCATCTTGGGCTTTTCTTTCTTTCTTTTCTTTTCTTTTTTTTTTTTTTTTGCTAAAGCTCGAGGGATACTTGAGGGACTATCATTTTTGCAGTTACTATTTTTTCCTGTTACTATAAAATCACAGGAAAACAGTGCGAAATATTTTACGTGACTTCCAAATTGGTTTGCCCTTGGTTCTTTTTGGCCTTCGCCAGAATAACCAATAACTGGAGCTAAACTTGATATGGGTTTAGAGGTGAAAGGAGCTCACCAGGATGGCCGCCTTCTGATCGCACCCTCTGCCTAGTCAGCGAAATGAGGAAGACACCATCTTTTCCTTGTGAGGTTCCAGCACCCTCCCAGTTCCTCTGGCTGCCAGCTGGGGAGGTGGCTCCCGTTTGTCTCCACACCTCTGTCTGGCCTGCTTTCCATCACAGCACTTCTTGGAGCATATGAGTCTTGGAGACTGAAGAAGTGGAGATGGAATGTTGGGGGAACAACTGTCTTGAGGGGCGGAAGCAGTCTGAGGAGCCCCTTCCCTGGGCCGTCCTGGGACACGGGCCCCGGGAAGGGAGTGCAAGCCCAGCTGACCAAGGTGCTTCCCCAGAGATGCATGTCAGTTCATTTTGTGAACTAAAACAACAACAATGAAAACAACAACAGCAACAACAGAACCTCTTATGCAGAAGTGGGGACCTGGCTAGTGAGGTCTCCAGCCTTTGGGATCAGTGTGGAGTACCAAGAGCCCTTCTTGAAAAGCTGCCCGAGCAGCTTTTCCTGGGATTTTTGGGATGTCAACTCATCAGAGAAGTGGCGGCCAGAAGGCTTCTGAAGGATCCCAAATCCCTGAGCACTGGAGAGATTTCCTGATTTGCAGGAGTGGAAATACTCTGGCCAGGGAACAGGGGTCACACTAGGCTTCCTCAAAGATCTTCTTTCCTCATTTTTCTTTTTAAGTCAGTAGCCTTTTTTTTTTTTGAAGCGTGGTTTCAGGTATACATTAAAACTGAGCAGAAACGGCAGAGTACACCTCTTTGCCCTCCCCACCGTTTCTCCTATTATTCATATTTTGCACTAGTTTGGGACATTGGTCACAGTTGATGAACCAATATTGATACATTATTATTACCAAAAGTCCCTTGTTTACCTTCAAGCTCATTCTTTGTGTTGTACATTCTGTGGGTTTTGAAACTGTACCATGACACGTGTCCATCTCACAGTGTCGTGCAGAGTAGTGCCGCTGCCTTAAACATCCCCCATGCTCCACCTGTCCATCCCTGCCCCCACCCTTCCCCGAACTCTAGCAATCACTGGTCTTCTTACTGTCTCTATTGTGTTGCCTTTTTCAGAATGTCATATGGTTAGATTTCTGCGCTACGTAGTCTTTTAAGATTGACTTCTTTCACTTGGAAATATGCACTTAAGTTTCCTCCGTACATTTTCATGGCTAGGTAACTCATTTCTTGTTATTGCTGGGTAATATTCCATGGTGGGTATATCATGATTTCTCTATTCACCTATGAAGAGACATCTTGGTTGTTCCCAAGTTTTGGCAACTATGTTATTCATAATAAGATTTAATATCGCCGGAGCCCAGCAGGTCGAGGCTGCGGTGGCCGGAAGCGGCCACTGCACTCCAGTCTGGGCGACGGAGTGAGATGCCAACTCAAAAAAAAAAAAAAAAAAAGATTTAATAAACACTCTGCTACAAACATTCGTGTGCAGTTTTTTGTGTGTGTGAACATAAGTTTTTCAACCCGTTTGGGTAAATACCAAGGAGCATGATTGCCGGATTGCTTGGTGAGGCTATATTTAGCTTTGTAAGAAACTACCGAACTGTATTCCAAAGCAGTGGTACCATTTTGCATTCTCACCAGGAAGGAATAAGAATCCCTGCTGCCCTCTATCCTTGTCCGCAGTAGGTGTTATCAGTGTTTTGAATTTTAGCCATAGCAATAGGTGTGCAGTGGTGTTTCATTTTTTGGTTTTAATTTGCAATTCCCTAGTGACCTGATGTTGAGTATCTTTTCATGTGCTTATTTGCTGTCTATATGTCTTTTCTTAGGAGGTGTCTGTTCAGCTCTTTTGCCCACTTTTAAATTGGGCTGTTTCCTATTGTTGAGTTTTAAGTGTTCTTTGCATGTTTGGGATCCTGGCCCTTTTTCGGATATGTGTTTTGCGAAGATTTCCTCCCAGCATGCCGCTCGTCTTTCCACTCTCAGCACCATCTCCCTTTTGAACACCTGGGGGAACTCAAACCCCAGCCAATGGCTTCTACTTTTACCTGGCCAAGCAGCATCATTTGCATTTGGGACCTATGGTCGCAGGAGATTTGAAATCAAAGGTACACCTGAACTATGTTATCAGTTATGCTTATGAACACACATGCACAACGTATACATGCAGGCACCGGTGCACACGTGCACGTGTGCACACACATACACGCACACACCAAAGGATGGGTGGAAATGTGCCCACATGTCAACAACAATTGCACTGGCTGATGAAATTATGGATTCTTGTTTCCTTCTTCATAAGCTCTTGTTCGTTCCACATTTTCTACAAACATGCTTATATAATTTGAATAACCACCTTTATAAAGTAAAAAGTAAATGAACTAAAACAAAACAGACACCTGAAGGAAGAGCACAGGATGGTTCAGTGAGGAACTTGTATGACTTTCATTTTGACTTTGGAGGAGATCAGTGGGACCAACATTTCAGGCGACATTGAGGGTGCTACATTTTCTCTGAAAACCTGCTTCAGAAAACAAGTAAATTTTTAGTATGGCCAAATTTGGCTGTCAAAATGGCCTGATTTTTTGCTAAGCTCTGAATTGGCACTGTAAAATATAAATATAATGCAAACTACCAATGCAGGTCATGCATGCAATTTTGAATTTTCTAATAGCCACATTATATTTTGTTTAATTCAGTGTATCCAAAATATTATCATTTCAACACATAAAAAGTATAAAGAATAGGAATGAGACATGTTTACAATTCTTCCCAATGTGGTTTGTACCTTATACTCAGCAGCACACCTCAGCTTGGACTGGCCACGTTCCGAGTGCTGAGTACCACATGTGGCCAGTGCCTACCAGCTGGATGTGCAACTCTATGTGATGGCTGGATATTCAAGCAGTACTTGGCAAGAGGAATACCCAGCAACAGCGTTACCTGCAGTCGTGCAGGTGAAACAGGAAACAGCCCCTTTGGGCTTGACCATTATTTTCTATCTCTTCTTCAAGACGGCTACCTTTTGATTTTGTGATGCTATGAAATATCTTCTGTAAAGGGATACGTATTTCTAGTTCACGTGGTGACATGACCTGTTCGAAAGCATTGATAGTTTTCTGAATTTTCCCCCTATTGCACCATTTTGTCTCGGGGGGCCAAAATTGTCCTGGATTTGCTGTCCCATCAAGTCTTGAGAATAGGGTGAGGACTAGGGTACCGGGCACTGGAAGAAACAGCTTCCGGGAGCTGGGGCCTCCATCCTGGGTGTGTTTGGACTCTGGGAGCTGAACACCTGGTGCTCTCGAGACTTGTGGAAAACTCATGCCTCTGGTGTGTGCTTTTGACCCTAAGAACACTGGTCTACAGGATGAGTCTTTTCCTCTGCCTTGTTCTGGGCCAGAACCACCCACCTTGGGATTGGGAGTAGGGATCCATGTGCAGAATGGGACCATTCATGGGGGCTGTTCGAGGTGTCTGACTGGTGACACTCCAAGGCTGTAGGGGAAGAGGTGTGGCCCTGTGTTGGGAAGTGGTGTCGTTGAGTGGCTCACAGCACAGCCACGAAATCAGTCGGCTTGGGTTCAGACCCCGGCTCCCCCACTCCTGAGTGCTTAACCTCTGGCACATTACTTCATTACTGGTGCCTCAGTTTCTCACTCATAAGCGAACCTGATAATAATACCTACCTCGTAGAACTGGTGTGAGGATGAAGCGGGGCCGTGCAGGTTAATTCTCGGAACTCTTGTTGGCACATGATAAGCGCTCAGGAAATGTTAGTTGTTACTCTTATTGAGCTCAGGAATGATTGGTCACTGAATAAATCCCTTCAGGAGGAGTGTGTGTGTGTAAGTGAGTTCTGGCTGTTTCCTGGACTCTATTTCTTTAACGGCTCAAGCGCTCCCATCTCCTGCACCGTCAGCCTGGACTGAATCACCAGCGAGACTATCCTCTCTCTCCCTCACTTTCCCTCTCTCCTTTTTTCCTTCTCGGGACTGTTTTGACTATGAATTAATTGTAGGTTTGGGGACTTGCAAGCAATAATCAAAGCCAATAAACTTCAAAAGGACGGGGAGGACCAGGGCCACCGGGGGAGCGCAGGGAGTCAACTGGGGCTCTTGGTGGCTGTGGATGGGGTGGTGGGGGCTCTCTGTGTTTCTTCAAAGGGGACACCAAGTGTTTCAGGTTGTCACTTAGAAGCTCAGAAGCAAAACTTTGGAAGTCTGGTGAGAGGTGATGGTTTCCAAAACAGCCATTTTAATCTTTTGCCAGCAAGCATGAGCCCAGTGGAACGTAGAGTTAAACTTGGAATTCCTTGGCAAGGGTTAATAATCAATGTAGATCTCCCAACAAAGGAGACGCTGCCTTATTATACTGGGAAAGTTTTTTTCTTAACTGTCAGTGAAGCAGTACTAATTATTACTCCAGTGTAAATGAGGTCATTTCCTATTAAGAGAACAAAATGCTCAGCCTTGCCTTGCCAATTCATACCAACTATTTTTCACACATACTCAGCTTTTTAGTTTTTTTTAAATTTTGATAAAATCCATTCATTTGTATTAGAAAAGTGTAAACCATCGCAATAATAGTTGCCCGTGATTACCCAGATGAGCTTTTGTAATGTGTGGGTTGTTTGAATACCATGTGTTAGCTATGGAACAATTAGGCAGCTGAAAGGATCTTTAAAACAATCAGATACTTTTATCTCACTGAAAAAATACATTCCTTGCATGTGTACTGTTAAACCGTAAATTCTGGGAAACATTGAGCTCACGTCAGGAGGAGAACTTTCGGATATATGTTGATCAAGGACAAAAAGACATCCAAATATCTCGTCTTCGTGTTTTCGTTTTTTTTTTTTATGCAAGCAAAAAGATTTAAGGAATATTGTAGCAAACAAAGGGTAATTGTTTTAGCCCAGATGTTGCTTTTGCACAACAAGCAGGTTACAATGTTCCCACAGAGCTGATGAGCCCAATCAGGGAAATGATTAAAAATTGATTTTGTCCCTGTAATTACAGTATGTAAACTACTTAGCTTGGATTGCAAAGGAAGTGATTTTCTAATTACGTATATACTCTGGTGTCTAATGATTGGTTTTTTGAAGTAATGAAGAGAGAGCACTAACGACTCCTTGGTGTTCTGTTGTTTAAGAAAGACCATCTTTAGAGTAAGCAGCCACAGACAAAGAGTTTAAATTGAATTTTCAACACTGTTGATGTGCACATGGATTTGTTTATTAAAGAGACAGGGACGTAATTTGATTGGCTCTGAGCGTCTTGGCTTTTTTTCATGCTGAAGTCTGTAAAAATACACGCACGGGGTGGGCAGGCTGATGGGAAGACGCGCCCCATGCTCTTTCATCATCCCGCACCCGGGCTGATATCGAGGGTCTCAGGTTTCTGTGAGCGTCTGATGTCTGTGTATCCTGAAAGCATTGAGATCGAACAGGTATCAAATAGCTTCCCCATCAAAGTTACCTTTGTTTTAAAATGAAAGGAGAGGCTTCCTTTGGAAGCATGTCTGGGCAGCCCAATGCGCTGCGTGTTATAATATTTCAGCCGCCTCGTGTGATGCTGGGCTCGGCATCAGGGTGGCAGCTGCCACCCACCCCCGGTGTGCACAGGGGCGCTCACACACGCACACACGCACGCACACTCACACGGTGCCGGCGGCTGTGTGCGGAGGCTTGACGGTTGCGGGTCCCCGCGGAGCGGGCTGGCGGGGTCTAGGGGAGACCTGGCCGAGTTCGGAGTGCTCGCCCTCTGCCTGGACACTTTGCCACCCTCGGGAGCAACTCCTCGGGCACCCGCTCTGGCAGAAGTTAGAAGAGGGCGGCCGTTCCTCACCAAGTGTGATGCACCCCCTGGGAGGAGGATGGTGGCTCCTTGGTGACCCGGACAGCAAGGGCCTAGTGGGTGCGGTCTTCAGCAGGTCCCAGCTTACACCCTGGGCCTGTCCTCTCCTGTATAGGCTCTGTGTTGGTGACTTGGGACTCGGTGTTTTCTTTCTTTCTTTCTTTAGACAAAGATTCACTCTGTTACCTGGAGGGCAGTGTCATGAGCGTGGCTCACTGCAGCCTTGAACTCCTGGGCTCAAGTGATCCTCCTGCCTCAGCCTCTCGAGTAGCTGGGACTACAGGTGTGTGCCATCATGACCGGCTAATCTTTCTACTTTTTGTAGAGGCAAGGCCTTGCTGTGTTGCCAAGGCTGGTCTCGAACTCCTGGCCTCAAGCAATCCTTCTGCCTCGGCCTCCCAAAGTGCTGGGGTTATAGGCATGAGCCACCGTGCCTGGCTCCTGACATTTTAAAATGTGGGTTGTATTATTATTATGGTGCGGTGAGGCCAACAGATCAGGAGGCAACTGCCATTGAAAAGATAGTTTGTAGCCGGGCTCGGTGGCTCAGCCTGTAATCCCGTGCTTTGGGAGGCCGAGGTGAGTGGATTGCCTGAGCCCGCGGGTTCGAGACCCGCCTGGGCAACTTGGCAAGACCTCATCTCTACAATCAATCAAAATATTAGCCGGGCGTGGTAGCGTGCGCCTGTAGTTCCAGCTACTTGGAAGGCTGAGGCGGAAGGATCGCCGGAGCCCAGCGGGTCGAGGCTGCGGTGGCCGGGAGCGGCCGCTGCACTCCAGTCTGGGTGACGGAGCGAGACTCCGACTCAAAAAAAAAAAAAAAAAAAAAAAGAAAAGATAGTTTGTTACTCACAGTACCCGCAAGGAGAGGCATGCCATGCTGCGAGGGGCCACAGGGGGAGCACCAGGGCTCCTAGGGGGCAGACGGTGGGAGGAGAAGAGGCGGGTGAGAGCCTTTATTGTGGTTTCTATGAGAAGGAGCAGGCAAGCAAGTTTAGGACTGGCTAGTCTGACTCGTTCCCACAGGCTCTGGGGCCTGGCGTTGTCCCTAGCTGCCTGGTCTGTAGCCCTGACTGATTAGGGCAGGGGACGGAGACCCCAAGTGCGAGAGGCCTGTGGGATCTCAGTAGAAGACTAGCTGGACTTTGGGCTCTGGACTGACTGTCTCGTGTAGGAAGGCGCTTCTGGGTGTCCTTCACTGTCTCCAGGAATGGGCTGGCGCCAAGTGGAGTCGTCCCTTTGGGGCCAGCAAGACTCCAAGATGTCGGAGCATCAGAGCCACATGGCGAATACCCCTGGCTTGGCAGTCGGTGCCCCGTGTCCCGGGTCATGGGCCAGGCTGGACACAGAATGACCTGGGCCCCCTTCCCCTCGGGCCTCCACTTGGCAAGTCTTGCGGGCTCTGTGGTGGAACCCGATGTCCGGGGCTCTCCCCGGACTGCTGGCGTCTGTCCGCACCGTGACAATATGTCTCCCTGCCTCTGCTCTGGTCCCTGCTGGCCTGTCCTCCCCTGAGGAGGCAGAGTGATCCTTGTAGCAAATCAGATCGTGCTATTCCCTTGCTCCAAATCTATCAATGGCTCGGGATAAAATCTAAGTTTCGTCCCCTTCCTGCAGGGTGTGTGGCTCCTAAAATGGCCCATCTTCCCCCATCCTCCTGCTTGCTGCCCACACCCTGGCCACTTGGAACTTCATGTGGCTCCTGGAATGCACCATCTCCCACTGACCTCAGGGCCTTTGCACTCGCTGTTTGCGCTTCCCATATTGTTCTTCCCCAGACTCTCACAGGGCTTACTCCTTAACTTTCTTCTGGCCTCTTGTCAGATGTCACTGCCTTATAGAGATCTCTCACCGTCATTTTTTCCAACGTTAGTTCGCTTCTTATTTGCTGACAGGATGTTTTACTTTTATTTGTGTTTCATTTGAATCTGCTCAGGAACACATAAGCTGACATAATCGAGTTGGGAAGGGGTGTCTGTGTCAGTGGGGTAGGCTTAGGCAGTCTCTGCTGAGACAGGCTTGGGCCCCAGGTGTGCCTTCCT
>CAUYQG010144964.1:0-28773 GCA_963574415.1 Tarsius wallacei | reverse complement strand
CAGCTACTTGGAAGGCTGAGGCGGAAGGATCGCCGGAGCCCAGCAGGTCGAGGCTGCGGTGGCCGGGAGCGGCCACTGCACTCCAGTCTGGGCGACAGAGTGAGACTCCAACTCAAAAAAAAAAAAAAAAAAAAAAATTTTGCCTATAAATAAGACTAGTTTGGGTAACATAGAGAGGTCTCATCTCTACAAAAAATCAAAAAAAATTAGCTAGACATGGTGGTGCACACCTTTAGTTCCAACTATTTGGGAGGCCAAGGAAGAAAGATCTCCTGAGTTTAGTAGTTTGAGGTTGCAGTGAGCCCTGATCATGTCACTGTACTCCAGACTGGGTAACAGTAAAACTTCAATTAAAAAAAAGATAACAGAAAAAAAGTATAGAAATCAAATTGCATCGATCCCTTTAAATTCTTATACTATCAGAACACCAAAGCCACTATGGACTTGTACAATATTAGTGATATTGATCTATACTGTATATTTTTCAAAGAACAAATCTATCTCACTCAGGCACCAGTGAAAGAAAATAGAACCTTGCAATTTATCTCAATATCTAACTATCATATATTAGTTCTCTGTCCATAAAAAATATTTTTAGCATTGCAATTATTCTTGCTTTTCAAATACTATTGCCAAATTAAGGTAATATATGAACACATAAACTTATAAGATCCAAATTCAATCTATTTTTACACAATATGCTTAGAGTCTGGATCAAAAAGATTTAATTAAATTGCGTGAAAAATTCCATTATTTTTATCTCCTTTGAAACACTGATTATATTACTATATGTTAAATTGAAGCTGCAATCAATCATGACTCTAATATGTGTAGAGAAAGGGGAGAAATACAATTTATATAAACTAAGAAAGTCTGTCTATAAAATAAAGTAATTGTTTCCATGTAGAAAGTGATTTCAAATAATATGGAGACACACAAAATTTATTTTCACTGTAAAAGACAAAGTCAATTATAAAACACTGGTATAAATCCAAAACCCTAGGAACTTGTTTGCTAATATACTACTGGAATCCTGAAATCCAAAAGAAAGTCCATTAAGAAACTCTACTACCAGAGACTTAAACTCTGAAAATCAACTTATCATACAAGAAATTATGGTTCTACTTGAATAGAAGTAGTCAAAAGCTGAGCCTAGGACGAGCTACATAATTTGCAGGACCCAGTACAACATGAAAATGTTAAGTCCTTTGTTAAAAAATTATTAGGAATTTCAGGATGGTGACAACAGAGCATTAATCCAAGCTTAGTGCAGCATCCTATGAGTGACAGCATATCCATGACATGGCATTTTTCCAGGACCTTTTTAAGCCTAGTAGGAGCTTTCCAGAATCAGATATCATGATTTATATGATACCTTGGGTGCCAATGGAAAATTCAAGTTTTGATTATAAAATAATTTAGGAATTATACCAACGAAAGATTTAATAAATGAGTTATAACTTTTTATGTATATTTTATAAAAGAATCAAGTATCTACATGCCTGAGTAGGCCTAAAGGTGATAAAGAAGATACGGGAACTTTCACGAGTTCCTAACTATGGTGCATAATCTATAACCTTTTCCAACTGTGGACCACAGTTAACTTGTGAAATGCAGATCAACACTAAAGGCAGTACTTAGTATGAGAAAACTGCAGAAGCAAGCCTTAAATACCTTTTGAGTACAATATGTTATAAAATATAAAGCCTTGGACCTGAAGCTTCCACAGTAGAACTCCTGGAGGAGTCTGAAACCAGATAAAGACTCAACAAATTAAAAAAGCAGAAAACAAAACAACAAAAAAAGAAATGATCAAGTATGGAGAGAAAGATAACATTTGTTTGAGGTATACATTGGTGGCCATAAAGGCTTAATAAAAAGTCACCAATTTCCCTTGCTTTCAAAGCCTCATTTTTAGAAGTGCCTCGTGATAAGCTTTAATAGACTAGGAATCTCATTTCAAACTAAGAATTTATAAGCATATATGCACAAATATACACACATACACATGCATGTATTTTAATTTATGTGGCCACAACCAAGTCAGTTATCATCTGTGGCAGTGTACATTTGTTGGAAGATGAGATTTTTAGTTATAAATAAAACTTTGTCACATTACCTCTGTGATTACAAAAGTAAATGTAAAAATAAAAATCAATCTCCTTGAATTAGAATTCAAATAACCCCTCTAATTTTTAAAATTTAAGATATGTGCTCCCTTAATCCAAATAATTCATTTTTGTTATACAGGATTATGTGAAATGGATTTGGCGGGCTTCAAAGGTTATTACCTGGATACATCTTCATTTTATCCCACATTTTACAAATAAGAGTTAATAGAAAAACTCTAAGAGAGTTGCAGCAACTTCTTAAAATACTCAACCTCCCTCATCACAGCCTATATTTTTCTGGCTTAGAACCTAAGTTGGATTTAAGGAATATCCATATTTATATAGAGGTAAATAGTGATCTTATATTTATTCTCTATTTACCACAGTATACCAGGAACTATGCTAAATACTGTCCATGTATTTTTTAATCTTCTAAATATTTCTAAAATAAATCTTATTACTAGTAAGATTTCCATTTTACAAATAAGAAACCTGAGGTCTAAAGAGATTATGAAACCTGCCTAAAGTCTCCTAGTTACTATGTAATGTAGGAATAAAATTTGGCTGTAAAAGTAACCTAAACATACTTAACCAAATGAAGGTTTACATTTTTCTCTTAAAACAAGAGGTCGGAAAGCAGGCGTTTACAACTTAGGAACATCAGTTGGAGGTCTCCATGAGTCTTTTGGTGCTGTATTCTTGTTGCAAACTGACTGCTCCAACTCTAGAGACAATTTATTCCAGGCTGGACAGAGAGCAGAATGAAGTGTCAATGGCCTGAGTCAACAAGTACCAGGTGGATTACATTGACCACCCCTATATACAAATAAGTCTAAGAGATGCAGGTTTGTTTGTCTGTTTACTTTCTAATCTGGGCTTATAGCTATCCCTATTATGACCAAATTGATTAGAGAGAAAAGAGAAAAATGGCTGTTGGCAGAAAACCATCAACCCATCCTGCTGTTTGGGGCCATTTTCTCTTGACATTTTCCTACCTAGGAGGGATTCTCAGCTCAGAAGGGGTGATAAGAAAACTTCCATCTTCTCTTTTCAGCCTTGGCCTTCCTCTCCATTTGAGATAAAAAGAAAGAGATCATATTTGTTTCTAGTGCCCAGGGGTGCTTCAAAAGAAAAACAATGCCTTCTTTCTTTCTCTTACTTTTTTGCTCACAACTGGAACAAGCTCACGAAACTGGATGTGAAATTGAAGAAGGCCAACAAAGGACGGAATACGGCAGGAATCCTTATTAAGTAATTCAAGTGGGTGGCTGAAAAGCAGTGAGAACATTAAATGTATATCTCCCACATCAAATATATAAAATGACCAAGGTTGTAATGATCAGAATAAATTTTTTTTTTCCTTTCATCAAAAATTATTGGGTAGTTGGTAGAGTGCTGTGAGTCCATCCTCCCACCTGAAATAGAGAAAACAGGCCAAATGAGCTTTTTTTGCATGTTTCCTTTAACCCCACACAAACACGTATGATTTTACTTTCTCACACCAAGAATGCCTGGTGCAGAAGAAAGAAGATGGTCAAGGCCATGAGCACTATGGCAAGAGTGTGCAAAGTTTTAGGACTCTTCCTTTTGCCTCCAGGTTTGGAAGCATTTAAGAAACAGAAACAACTTTTAAGCACATAAAAAACACAATGTCAATAATCAATCTGATTGAAGATAAGCCTACTATTTATATCCCATATCAATCACCAATAGGTGCATTAGACAGCTTCAGGCCTCCTTCGTAGTAAAAACACATACTGCAAGGAGGGGCAGAGAAGAAAAAATGCCCCGCAGAGAGACTTGTTCTGTAAACAGTGAGCCTAGAGTAGCTGAACTCAGGGTACTGAGTTCCTCCTGCTTGACTCACCAGTAAGCAAAGTCATTCTTTGCTGGGAAGGATAACTGAAGGTACAGATAAGTTGGCTATGCTTCCCCAACACATCTTCCCCCAGACTTTTATATGTCATCCCCTATGTAAGGGGACATAGTGTGTGGAGATAAATCTTTCCCCCAGCATCAATGTTAGAAGTTTTTAGAAATGAAGATTGGAGCTACAGTGGCTAAAAGCAAGAATTCTAAGCTGTGCTGTGTGACTTCAAATCTGGACTCTCTTAACTCCTTGCAGTGTGATCTCTACTAAGGGGATAACCACATCTGTCTCAAAGACTTGTTGGAAAGACTAAATTAGTTAAGGAATATAAAGAATTTAGAACAGTCCCTTGAAGATATTAAGTGCTCAAGAGTTTAATTACAATGCTAATTATTTTATTTCAAAGCTATGCCATATTTCTCTGTATGTATATGAGAGGGGGGAACCCAAGAAAAACTGGAATTATCTTTTGGAGTGTGGGTGTCTTGTAGTGCAGGCTTCTCCTACTAGATAAGTGTTCTAGGAACTCATTGGCATTAGTGTACCCGGTGTTGTTGTTAAAGGCTGTGTTTAGCTTCAGTTAATGTTTTTGGAGATTATTTAAATATGTTTGTCCATTTCATGATGGGTGATTTGCGAGTGCTCCTGCCCACACTGCACTGAGAGTTCAGTAGTTTTTGACCAAAAACAGCATGACTCTCATGTCCCACCTTCCCTAGTCACCCAATCTCATCCTGAGAGGCCTTTTTTTTTGTTTCCTTGAATGGAAAAAGTCCTCAAAGGGAAATGCTTTACGATGTGGAAGAGGTAAAACAAAAAATGGCAGAAGCACTAAAAGACATCAAAATCGAAGAGTTCAAAAACTGTCTTGAGTAGTGGAAAAAGCATCTCGATAGGTATATTGCATCAAATGGAGAGTACATTGAAGGTGACTGAAGGGTAAGCATATAAAAATAAATACAAAATTTTTATAAATAAATTTCATTTTGGGGGGGTCCTCCCTCATATTTCAGCTTTGAATCACCTTTGAGACATTTTATAAACACTAGCAAGCCATTTCATTTCCATTATTTACATCATCTAAAAAATTGTTACCTGGCTTCCTTTATTTTATTTTCACCTGATCATAAGGAAGAAAATAAATTTGATAGAGATAGTATTTCTAGCTTGTTGACACAGACTTTTCAGGTTTTTTTCTTTTTGCTATTGTGCTTACCTATATTTAAATGTTCAGATCTCTGGCTGGGTGACTGAACATAAAACTGAAAAGGAAAAGCATATAAAACAATGCAAATTTTGAAGTTGGATAATAATGTCCAAATTCTCTATTTATATAATTTTAACTCCATACAACCTTATATAATTTTCCCATTTCCTTTAGTCTGTTCTTGATTCTACAGCAACATAACTGAGTCTTCAATTTATAAATAACGAAAATTCATTTCTCACAGTTCTGGAAGCTGAAAGTCCAAATTTAAGGTTCTGGCAGGTTTTGTGTCTGGTGAGGGCCTGGTCTTTACTTCCAAGTGACAAGTTGTTGCCACATCCTCCAGAGGGCACAAATGTTATGTCCTTACATGGGGAAAGGACGGAAGGGCAAAAGGGATGAATAACTCCCTCAATCTCTTTTATAAGGTCATTAATCTCATTAATTACTTTATCACCTTCTAAAGGTCCCACCTCTTAATACTAGCCCATTGGCTAGTATTAAGAATTTGGGAGGAAACACAAGCATTCAAACCATACCATGTTGGTACAGAATTTTTCTCCTAGAGATTGTTCCTCGGCTGCAAACACATCACATGGCCCATGCAATTGCAAAGTGAAATCAGCAGCTTCCCTTGTTTTGAGAGGAAAACATAATCAAGATAATGTTTAAGCTCTTGTTGTGCCTGACTCTGGGCTGTGACAGATTGGTGCCTTAGTCTGTTTTTGTTTCTTATAGCAGAATATCTGAAACTGGGACATTTATAAAGAAAAGTTATTTCTTACATGTATGAGGAATGAGAAGTCCAAGGTTGAGAGGTTGCAATTGGTGAGGATCTCTGCAGAGTCCTGACGTGGTGAAGTTTTAATAAACTTCAAATAGGAAAAGAACATCAAGAACCAAACCAAGTCCATTAGGAAAGCTGAAATTCAAACCTATGGAGATCAGGAACCATCAACATTCAAGCATCACATGGCCAGAAGTCTAAATGTGCTTCTCAGGTCTCTCTTCCTTTTCTTATAAAGTTACCAGTTCCCCTCCCAAGAAAACCCACTAATCCATGAACCCATAAATCTATGAATTTATGAATGGATTAATGCTTTCATGAAGGCAGAGCAAAGGCCCCATTTATCAATACTGCCACACTGGGTATTAAATTTTATGAGTTATGTGTTTAATAGAGAATGAATATTCAAACCATAGAAATCCAATATACTTTGACAAAATTGCTGTTTATTAGCATTCTTGATATTTGTAAGGGGTGGCTTTCCAACATCCCATAACCCTCTCATACCCCTCTCACTCTCATGCACATGCAGGTACACAGAAGGGCACACATGCACACACATTCATCCACACTGACAATCAATTTTATTAATGAGAAGACAGACTGATATTTTTCAAAAGAATGGTTTTTTAATAAACTTCAAATAGGAAAAGAACACCAAGAACCAAGCAAGTCCATTAGGAAAGCTGAAATTCAAACCTACGGAGTTCGTGAACCATCAACATTCAAGGACTAGCAGCAAGATGGAGGCTTTCTGTGACAGTAGTTAGAGCAGAAACTGAGGAGACAGAATGCCTGTCTCAACCCTACTCTTGTTGTTTGTCAGCCTGAGTAACTTTTACAAAACTTACTTAACATTTCTGTCCACAGTACACTCATCTGTAAGTGGAAGTACCAACGTCTATATAATAGGAGTAACAATAGAACTTCAGATGCTTGCTTCATATGTAAAAGAATGATGATAACAGTACTTGCCTCCTAGTATTTCCTGTAAGAATTTGAAGAGTGAACACATCCATAGCACTCAGGAGACTGTTTGGCATATAGTGAGTATTAAGTAAGCATTTACTCTCATTGTTATTATCAATGAATCATAAACAAGATTGGCTCAGCAGCAGTCAAGTGTAAGCACAGCAAAGGTAAGGAGAATCAGGCAAATGACATTGTAACCGAGGAGCAGAGGGGAATTTGACTCAACTTTATGGACTGTTGAGTGCATACTATGTACGTGGGCCAGGCCCTCCAAAAGTGCCATCAGCAAGATAGAAAATATTTTTATTTTGTGTTTCTAAAAGTTAAAAGCATAGCTCTTGGGGAGACTTGGCTTACAATTTAGTCAATGCTGAACCAGATAACTTAAGGTTCACAGTGCCAAATGCCTTTGGTTGAATCTATCATAATACAAAGACATTTTTGTTCATGCCAGAAATAAAGTTTTTATTTATAATAAACCCTTTGAACTCCCACAGACTGAAGTGATATGTGTACTAGAGTTATATTCAGTAGTCAGTAGTTTATTTATGTCATTTCCCTCCATGGCAAAGCTTGATGATACAAACTGTAAATCTTCAACTTTCCTATGTTTCTTTATCAGCTCTTTACCAGGTTAGAAGTTTTAAGATAGTCTCATAGGTGATGAGATCTCTCTCTCTCTGTCACACACACACATACACAAAAGAATAGCCTCACTTTTACCAATAATAAAATCAGAGATGTTACATAGATGTTGGCTGCTCTTTCTTAAACTGTAAAAAATGCATAGTTTCAGCCAGGCTCCAGGGCTCAGCCTGTAATCCCGCGCTTTGGGAATCTGAGGTGAGTGGATTGCCTGAGCTCGCAGGTTCGAGACCCGCCTGGGCAACTTGGTGAGACCTCATCAATACAATAAATAAAAAAAATTAGCCGGGTGTGGTAGCATGCACCTGTAGTTCCAGCTACTTGGAAGGCTGAGGTGAAAGGATCGCCGAAGCCCAGCAGGTCGAGGCTGCGGTGGCTGGGAGTGGCCACTGCACTCCAGTCTGGGCGACAGAGTGAGACTCCAACTCAAAAAAAAAAAAAAAATACATAGTTTCATAAATTCTAGGATTTGATTTTTTTCAACCAAGGGTATTCCCATCAATTCTCAATGACTTCTGCCTGGAAAGGCAAGATTGTTCCTCTTACCATATCGTGTATATACTCTGCCATCTCAGTTGCTCCATATACTCAGGTCTTGGTTAATTTTTTCACATGACAATTAATGGAGGTTAGAAGCTTGAAGATGATATCATTAGCTTTTTAAAAAAATAATTTTAAAGATGTGGGATACAATTTAGGGTTAGGTATACAAATGTTCTTTATGCAGGTACCCTTGTTGATGAGGTGTCCCCGCTCTGGCAGTTTCCCACTACTGCCAATCCTTTTCTTATAGTATTATGATAGTTGTTCAAGGTCCGCTTATAAGTAAGAACATGTGATACTTGGTTATTTGTTTCTGTGACAGATCACTTAGTATTATAGCCTCTAAGTCCATCCAAGTTGCTGCGAAGTTTATAATTTTTTCCTTTATGGCTGCGTAATATTCCATCATGTATATGTCACTCACTTTAAAAACACATCTTAAATTTTTTGTATCAGTCTAGAAATCCACTTAAAATGCCATGTAATGTCTTAAGATCTAGCATTACACATGCAAACTAAAAATGACAGTGTGCTTTATATGACCACAGATACAGCATTTTGCAAGCATACTAAGAAATGTTAAGTTAGTCATTTTGATAAAAGGTGTTTTAATACCATCAAATGTTAAAAAGTCAATTAAAAATGACATAAGCCCTTTTTTCTTTGCTCATTAAATTAATTAATAGGTTTTTTTAAACATAGTAATACATTTTTAAAACTTATTTCTTTTTTTTATTACAAATGGAGAGACAAATCAAGAGAGGGAATAACCTTAAGTTCTACATCATATTTCTTATTCTTAGTGGTGAAGTGAGTGAGTAAGTGCAGAGGTGTGAAATTCCAGTGGAGAGAAATATGCTGTTTGAAGAGGAAGTGCTGACATATCGACTACAATTAGACAAAAATGTGATTGCTAAAGTTTAAAAATCATTCATGAAAAGAAAACGGTGATGGATAGCTATATCACCTGCATAGTTCACAGTTTCTACTTCCTAGTAATGTATATATGTTTAAATATAATTCAATTAGCAGCCACAACAATCTAAGTGATCAATTATAGAAAAAAATGAAACTGAGCAGGAAATTAGTACGTTTTAACATTCTCATTTTTCACTCCATCATAATTATGATTTTACTATAAACTTACAAATACATGAACTCAGGTTTGTTAATAGTTTTAGATTTAGTTTTATGTGTGGTCTGAGGGTTTTTACACCCCTGAATGGGCTTGTAGCATAGACATATATAAAAAGTCTGAAACTATTAAAACATATTCAGAAAATAAACAAGACCTTGAAATACTGTGAGGCTGTGATATTAAAACATTTCAACAATATTGATTAACAAAAATACATGTCAATGACAATAGGATATTGTTTATGAAATGTACTTTATAGAAATTTAAGAACAAAATAATTATTACTGACAATAAAGTAACATGATTTAAAAGGCTTTGTGAGGAAATGAAAACAGTAAATGAGTGGGAGCCCATTAATAAGGCCATTGGAAGACCAGGTTGAATTGTTCTACCATTAGCACTAAAAACAAATATTTCAGAGACGTCCCATTTCCAGTATTGCAAGTAATAAGCTTGGAAGTGATCACTCTAATCTTCACAACAAGAAAAGAAGTGGAACATACTGAACATCAACAACTCTTAGATCTTTCAGACAATTGAGTTTACAGAGAAAATTGCAGCCCCCCAAATTGGAAAGACAGGCAGATACAAAGACTCACAACTTACCTGAATAGAAACCCAAGAACAGAAACCTTTGTGGGAACTGGTGCTGAGGTAGAAAACCTAAACCATAATTGATAAATTGTTGGAAGCTCAGTGTGGACGTCTGAGCTGAGTGTGGAAGACTAGTCCTATGGAGGCCTCATATTTTTGTCAGTTTTATCTCTGGAAATCCTACTAGATTCTCACAGTGAATATCTGAAAAAAACTACTTCGGGGGTAGGGGGGAAGAAAGTACCATTTTGAAATACACGCCAGGCAATTTTTTTTTTTTTGGCAAGGCCTATCCTCAAGAGAAACTGTTACCAGCACTAACCTAACCTACTGGGGTTTTATCAGAGCCTCCTTGACCTGGAGAAGGGGAAGGGAAATACCCAACCCCAGCCCTCTCTAGCCATTCTGTCTTACCTAAGGCAGAGATGGGGTGGCAAGGGGAAAGAGTATGTGTATTCACAATGCAGAGGAATAAGGTTTATTAAAAGACTAAAAGACAGATCTAACGATAGGAGCATAGAAGCCTTCTCCTCCCCAACATGCCATTATGGGTCAAATGACTGAAGACCTAGATATACCATAGTTCTAAATAATAAAAAAACTCAGCTACAAGATAGGCAAAAGATCTAAGCAGACACCTCACTAAAGAAGATATAGGTAACAAATAAGCACATGAAAGATGTTCAGCATTAATATGAGATACCACTTAAAATGGCTTAAATTCAAAACACAAACAGTGTTATTGTCAGGAGTGAATTGGTGTATGAGAATCCTCTGTACTCTGTGTTTTCTGCTCAATGTTTCTGTACACCTAAAACTACTTATAAAATATAAAGTTTATTTATTTAAGTAATAAATAAATAATATCAAATGCTTGTAAAGATGCAGAGGAAACAAAGCAAAAGGAGAAGCAATAGTTAGTGTAATAGTAAAAAAAATGCATGCACATAAATATATATTGAAAGATAACAGAGATAAAGAGATAGGTAGATAGATAGATAGATAATAGATATAGAAGTTTAACTGTCCTATTTCCTTTCTAAGGCATTTTTAGCATGAATAATGATGCTGGAACTCTTATTTTTTCTTACTTTACTTACAATATTTTTCATAAACTTTAATTTTAAGAACAAATCCATTCACTAGAACTTCTAATATTCACTAATAAAAATGCAACTGATTAATTTCTTTCTTATTTTTAAATAGTATGAGCTAGGTTCAACATTTGAGCATTTATATAGTTTGTTTCTGAAACAATTCCAACTACTATAATTTCTGAAACCAGTGTAGTATGTCTGGTTTATTCCTTTTAATACTTTAAATAATAAAATTGTTTATAACTTAGGCTTGTCCCATTAGTTATAACTGACAATGAAAAATGTATGAAAAATATTATGCGGTTTAAAAGATACTAATTAAGCTATAAATGACAGCAACACATGACTTTGAAGTACGTGAGTCATTTGTAATCCAAGTGCTGGGGTGTTTTTTTGGAAAAACCTCAGTTGTGGAGTCATCTTGATGGAAGTACATCTCATCTGTCTGGAATTACTTAGGTGTGGTTTTGCCCAGAGGCAGAGGGATGGACTCAATGATCTCTGGTAGATTTTTCCCAGCCCACTGTGTCAGATGGTTAAAGCTTGCAATTGCAAGAAGCTTCAGGCAATCACTGGGCCCTTGATCTCTCTCCTTCTAGCCATTATTAGGTAATACCTTGACTCCTTTGCACGTTCCCAAGCCCTCTTAAGTTGATGTTTCTCAGAAGGACCAATCCTTACTTAGTCTCCCTTTAACATAATTCAAGTGTTGATTCAAGTGTTGATTCAGCAGGATGGAAAAGAGATGAAAGAGGATACTACACTCACAATCTGAGTACACTAAAGAATTTTTAAATTCCAGCCAGTGAATCCATTTCCTTAACATAATTCAATAGAATGAATACAGAGAAAGCTCTTAACTTAAAACATACGTTAAAGAAATAAAAGTTCTAAATCATGCTCTATGAAGATGTCACACATGCATAAATAAACATGAAAACATACATATGCATGTGTATATATATACACACACACACACATATATATATATATGCATATACACATATAAGAGGATATTCATGTAGACATGCCGTAATCTGGAACACCATTATCATTTACAAAATCTGGTATATGACAGTAATGGCCTGGAATTCAATGTTGAAAGAGACTATACCACAAGCAAAATAGCAGTAATTCAGGAATGCAGGCAAGGGGAAGAGATAGTATTTTTTTTTCTAATAAAAGTGCTATTGGATTAGATATACCTTTATATTTTTCCGTAATTCTGCCCACTCCACCTACAACCTACTAATCTCTTTGCAGAGCTGAGTAACTGATCTATGTCCTCATATTATTCTTTATAATAATAACAATAGTTATTCTTTACTATTATTAGCAATAGCAAGAGTTCTTTTTTGTTCATTTTGAGATGGGGTCTTGCTATCCTGCCCAGGCTGACCTAAAACTTTTGGGCTTAAGCAATCTTCCTGCCACAGCCTCCTTAGTAGCTGGAATTACAGGCACACACACTACTCACCTAAAATGGCTCACAAGGCATCCTGTGACCTAGGATCAATTTTTACTTCTTAAAGTCAATTTAGTAAAGTTTATGATTTCAGTTATTATTTGAGGAATAAACTCAGAGAAAGGATACAGCTCTGTGCAGGGAAACATGCTCTTGGCTTTATATTTGACAACCATGGCTTTTATAAGAATTGCTGTCATTTTCTGCAGAGTCATAACTAGCAGGCAGCAGCAAACGTTGTGAATGTAGAGCAGCCTCTTGGGACTTGGGATTTTCCAGCCTAACAGATTCCCACTTTATCATGTGCTCGGAGGCAGAACTATTTAAGTGAATGACAAGAGAAATGGCAAAGAGTAAAGAGAACTTAGAAGAAATCATGAAACGGAGCATCCATTTTCCTCCTATCTTCCCCTCTATTCTTTCTTTTACTTTTTTCCTAATATCTTGTGTTCCTTTCCTTTTGCCTATCTTTTAAATCAGATACCTTACCTTCAAAGCTCTTACTTTTTATGTTACTTCCAGGAACATCAAACATATATAAACATATTTTCAAAGCAGAGTTCCCTCCTTCTACTAGACATATTTATTGTGCATTAAAAAATGTACGATATATAGCACTAACTTCCATCTTCCATTCCCTTGACTTCAGTCTAAATCATAATTGCAGCAAGAAAGAGATACTGGAAGTTCTATTTTATAATCAAAAATATAATTTTGTACATGCAAGAGACCCACATTTAAAAGAAGACAGAGTAAAACAAAACAAAGCACAACACAGCAAAACAAGAACACTTCTAATCTACTGGTTGCTGACTCTTTATGAAATATTTGAGATATGTGACCCCTTGAAACTCAATTCTAATGCAATATAGAAATAGGATTCATAGAAAATATGGGTAATCATAGAAAATATGATCATCGTCACTTTTCAAAGAAGGAAATTGAAGAAGAGAGAGGTTTAACAACTTTCCTTGGGTTATAGAGTTAGCACATGTCAAGGTCAAGTTTCACCCAACTAAATTATCTCCCAAACCCACTAACCTAGAGAATGTCTGTACATGCTTCCCCTTCTTTTTAACCTTCACCACCACTGTGTTAAAATTTCACAAATTGATGGTTACACTATGGAATCTATTTTTAAAATTCAGTATCCTTTGTACTGTCACATTCTTTGCATTTTTTCCACTGACCACTGTACTTTTTCTATAACATTGTATGACATTTCCTTTTCTCTTTTACTTTTTTCTCTTCTTCACATTCCTCTTCTCACTCCCTCTTTACATTTTTCTTTCCATCTCTTTTGTACACAGTCCTCAAATGAGCGTGTCTCCTAAGCATAAAACCTAACCCATGATCTGCTCTATACAGATAATTTTTTATTTTTCTGATTTTTTACCTGAGTTAAAACCTACTCACTATTACCTCAAAGTCAGTAAGAAATTATAAAGCATGGGCTTACATTTAGATAGCCTATAGGGGATACTTACCTATATATGCCATTTGACCTTGAACATGCCATTATTTTATTGGGCTTCAAGTTTTTTATGTGCAAAATGGGGAAAATATTATCTTCCCAAGTCACTTTACCAGATTATTGGGAATATCAAATAATATAATACGTGAAAGGAGAATTCTTTGCAAATGTTGAAGTGTTTTATAAATAAAAATGATAATTGGCATGCCTAAAATAACATTCAACTTACATTGCCATAATTTATCTCCTGTTGTTATTTTTCTCTTTCTAAAAATTAACTCTTGCCATCACTGATAATGTCACTTTTATTTATTCATGTATCCGTTTGTTCAATTATTCAATCAATAAACATATATTTATTTAACTCCCACTACATTTACCTTTCCTCGGTGGCTCAGCCTGTAATCCCGTGCCTTTGGGAGGCTGAGGTGAGTGGATTGCCTGAGCCTGAGGGTTCGAGACCCGCCTGGGCAAGCAAGACCTCATCTCTACAATAAATCAAAAAATTAGCCGGGCGTGTTAGCGCGTGCCTGTAGTTCCAGCTACTTGGAAGGCTGAGGCGGAAGGATCGCCGGAGCCCAGCGGGCCGAGGCTGCGGTGGCCGGGAGCGGCCACTGCACTCCAGTCTGGGCGACAGAGTGAGACTCCAACTCAAAAAAAAAAAAAAAATACTTTGCCTTTGACCTTTAAAGAACTAACAATATAGTGGAGGTGGAGGACAAATACATAGAAAATTATGAGACAGCAATGAAAATTCCACTACTAAAAGTATCCAGGTTTATGGTTTTAGAGCACTGACAACTTCTAGTTCCAAACCCACGTCCCTCCCCAAGTAATGGTCTTCTAGTTTAAGGAAATTAAGGTAGTTCCCCAGACAGAGGTTGATGAATTCCATTTTAAAAGAAACTCTAAATTGTAAAGGTAAATGTTCATTTATTTTGAGTGGCTTTCAAATTATGACTAAGGATCTTAGGGTCAAAGTTACCAGAAGTTTTTTTACTTTGAGCCACATTGATGGCATAGCAAGTTACCAAGCACATGATAATAAGTGACAGAGAAAATAGTCATCAAAATCCCAGGAGGATCTTTCAATATCATGACAAATTCAAGAATGCTTCCAACAGGAACATATAAATAAGTACATGACCATTTTGTGCTATATCAAATCAATTGAATATATGCCAGTGGTGGCCACTTTCTCTGAAACATTTCAGTATCCGTTCCATTTCTAGTTTCTAAATATAAGGATTGTTCAGTTTTACAGGGAATCAACGTAATCTTTTTTTTCTGCAGAAAAAAGTGTTAGCTATGTAGAGTTTTCTTTTTTTATTTTTAAAAAAGTAAGTTACTGTTTTGGGTAGAATCAGTCTTTCGACAAAAATCTAGCATGTTTTAGGTCTGCCACTTAAAATAGCTTAATTACTAAAATAAAAAATCACACATCAACTTACTACCAGAGCTAGGCTTCTGCAATGAGATACATTCAGAAAAAAATGTTTCTCTCAATTTGGGAAATAAATTCTTGTTTGAAATGTTTCAACATAGGCCTCTTAATGTTTTCACTACATTTTAAAATACGAATTTTATTAAGTTACATGGCAAGAAGTGATTCCCACTAGCTGACCTTTGTTTGCAGTGCTTTGTTAATTTCTATGTTTATATTAGATCCTATATGAAAGTCACTTGAAAACAAATGTTGCATCATGTTTAAGCCACAACAGGTATCATGACCCTTAGACAAAGCCATAGACCTAGTTCAGTGAGGCAGTCGATACAGTTCTCAGCACAGTGTTGACCCCCAATAAATGTTTAATATTTAGTATAATGATCTAGTTGCTGTGAAAAATAGGGGAAGTAATTGATACATTCTGATGTGATTTGGCATGCACTTTTAGAAAATAAATTTTACATTTGGCTCATTTGAAAAAGAGTGAAAATCAAACCGACAGTAGACAGAAATGTTACACTCTTCTCCCAGGCTCAAAATTCGAATTCTTACAAACAAATTTGTCATACAGTTTGCACATCTTTTTATGTCATTAGAAAAAATCATTTCCTGTATCTGGTTTAACTATGGAAGAGGAGTATAGAAGAAAACAACTTTTTATGAAACTAGAAAATGAATAGGAAGAAGAAAGAAGGTTCTTCCTATGTAAGATATAAATAATGGGTTTAAAAGTTTGGAACCTTCAGAACTGATGAATAAATTCTTAGTTTTCAGCTCTGGGGAAATTTGTGACAATCACTTATGTTTACATATAAACTTGATTGAATTTTATATTCTTCTTCTAAGATAAATGGCATGCCAGTGCTATAGACATTATAAACAAACATTAACCCACGAGAACGAGCATTTCTCAGGATCCGCTGACCTTTTCATTCTTGGCTTCCTAGTTTTTAGCCAATCTGCATCACTCTTCAATCTTTCAGACTCCTTTTCTCCAGGTATTGTTTAAATATAATTAGTGTATATCTTAGTTCTGCTTTAAATTCTTCCATTCTCTCTCTACATGTTTTCCATTGTTGACCTTATCTAATACCATGGCTTCATATACCATGGCTATTGAGTTTCAACTGTGTAAGTCTAGCTGAGATCTCTGCCTTGAGCCCTTCATTTAAAAGTCCTATCTCCATCTCTACAATAAATCAAAAAATCAGCTGGGCGTGGTAGCGCGCGCCTGTAGTTCCAGCTACTTGGAAGGCTGAGGCGGAAGGATCGCTGGAGCCCAGCAGGTTGAGGCTGGGCGACAGAGTGAGACTCCAACTCAAAAAAAAATAAAATAAAATAAAATTGTAATACTCAATATATACTGATAACAAAAGATGAATCACGTTTGACTTTTGCAGTTAAAAGAGGTGCTCAGAGTGGCTACCATCAGCGTCCAGACACTTCTGATTATGGTGACCTAAAAGCAATATATAGATAGCATCTCTTAAAATGTACATACTTGGGCATCCCCAGTATATCAATAAATAACTGAATGGATGAATGAATGTTTGAATGACTTAATGAATGAGAAAGACACAAGTATAAACTAGATCATCACCTGGCTCCAAATACTGTGCTATTTCTCTACATTGCACCAGTCTTCTAGTCCCTGGAGGCACCTTCTAGCTTTGAGATTCAGTTCTGTGATCCGATGCTGAGGGCCTCAAGCCTAAGCCACTAGGTACCTGCAGGCGGGAAACAAAGAACCCCAAACAAAGAAGCCACAAAGAGACAGGAAGGCCGTATATCATGCCGCAGCCTCGGTATTGGAAGCCTTGTTGAAGTGCCGACAGCGTTTTTATGTTTGGAGAATCGTAGTAATGGGGAACACATTTTTAATAAATATATGCAGCATCGGGGTGTCTGCTAGTAGCTATTGTCTTACACTCACACAGTAGGTATCGATTACTGACCTGAAGCCACGTCTCCTGGGAATCATAAGTTATGTCCTTCCTGACTTTTTGAAAACCATCCCAAGCCGTTGTGTGGTTGTCAGTTCTTTCGATGAGAAACTAAAACGATTTTTAAATGTATTTTGCGGGGGGAAGGGGATGGAATGTTGGCCCAAAGTGGAGCACGTGGAGTCAGTCAAGCATGCCGATCCACTCAGGTCTGATAGATTGATGTTAATCACTAACACTTTGCCGGCACATGTCATGCCGGGCACTTTTCTAAGCAGTTTATGTGTATAGAGTCGGCTAAATCTCTCATCAACCCTGATATAGGTACTATTATGGTCCCCATGGTCTCTGTAAAGAAATGGAGGTAGAGGAAAGGTCAGTAACTTGCCCAGGGCCAGTTCCTAAGTGGGGAGGCTGAGACTCAAACCCATATAGTTTAGATGGTGTTTCCCTAACCATGTCATGATGCCACCATCATTGGTGGGTTGGCCGCTATACTGGCCCATCTACCTCTAAACCAGGAGAACTTAAAATAAAAACAAGCTGTAAAATCAGAAAGGCTAGGTCTCATCCCAGCTCTGCTATTGATTAGATGTATAATCTCTGATAGTCTTGCCTTTTTGTGCCTCAATTTCCTCATCTGTAAAATGAGAATAAATAAATTCAACCTCACTCTTATGACAACAATCGAATAGCATAGCTGGAAAGGCATAAGGATATTGCCTGAAACATAGCAATATGGCATACTTCCTTCTTTCCCTCCCTCCCTGCTCTCTCCCTCCCTTCTCATTTCTCCTTCCCTCATCTATTCTCTTCCATTCATCCACACAGCCAACCATTAATCCATTCATTGGCCATCTGTCAATCCATCCACCCATCCATCCATCCATCCATCCATCCATCCATCCATCCATCCATCCTCTTGCCTTCTCCTAACCTCTATTCCTGTATCTATGGCCCTGATCTCCTTCCCCTGCTCCTTTGCCTATGGTCCTGGTCTTCCTGATTCTTTGCTTTGGGCACTATCTTTGCCCTATGAGCTGGAGGACACCTTTTCTGGTATGGGTCCTCACAGCCACTCAGGACATAGCTGTCACTATCTTCTTTCCTCTTCTGACCACCCTTAGCAACTCTCCAGTTCCAGACTCCAGCACCCAGCTTCATTCCAGAATTTTTGGTTGGAGTCTCTAGGGTTTACCCCGCATTCCTTCACCCTTTTCTGGATTCTTCTAGATTTCCTGCAGACCTCTACCTATTCCTCCTCAGCTCCTATGTGGATTTGTTTTCCTCTGGCCATTCTTTGGCTATGAATGTTCCTCAGGCTTCCTCCTTGGTTCCGCCCTCTTTCTCAGTGTATGTGTTGGTCTAGGTGATTTCCATTGTTCTCTTTACTGTCTGTACTGGATATTGTCTATTTGCCCCTCAGATCCACCCTCCACCCTGCCCCTTGCTCTGTGCCTGAGAAGCTGGGCTGCATGGGGAGCTGCATGGACACATCAATGGGCTCCCTTGCCTCTGGCTTCAGGTTCTGAGACTCTAGCAGGAGACTGGGGGGTGGGAGGACAGAGAGGTCCAAGTGTTTCTTCCCTGCTCCCTCCCTGCTGGGCCTCTTTCCCAAGGCTTCTGCAGTCAGCCTCTCTTCTTAGAGCAGCTATAGATTGTGACAGATCCTGGTGACCACCCCCTCCGTGCCCCTTCAGGACTCAGGATAGTGTGGTAGTCAGTTTTATATGTCATTTGGCCAGGCTGTAGTGCCCTGTTATTTAATCACACCCTAATCTACATGTTTCTGCAGAGGTATCTTGTGTATGTGGTTAACATCTACAATGAGTTGACTTCAAGTAAAGGAGATTTCCTTGGATCATATGTGTGGGCCCCATTCAATCAGTTGAAAGATCTTAAGAGCAAAAACTGAGGTTTCTCTGTGAGGGAAGACATTCTGTCTCGAGACTGCAGCATCAGCTCCTGCACAAGAGTTTCCAGTCTGCCCGCCCCAAAGATTTGAACTTGCCACTCCCCTGATAGCATAAATCAATAACTCTAGATAGATAGATAGATAGATAGATGAATGATAGATGGATGAATGATACATGGATAGGTAATAAGTGGATAAATATAGATAGATAGACAGGCAGATGAATTGATGATAGGTAGATGATAGATAAGTAGATAATAGATCGGTGGATAGAAGATAGATAGATTGATTGATGATAAGTAGAGGATACATAAGTAGATGATAGACGGATAGACAGATGATTGATGGATAATAGATGAATTCATAGATTCATAGTATGTGATAGATTAATAATAGATAGATAGATAGGTAGATAGATAGATAGATAGACAGACAGACAATAGATTGTCCCAGCTGTGGACTCCCGCTGTGGTTTCTCTATGCCTGTAGTTACGGATACTCGGAAGGCTGAGGCAGAAGGATCGCTGGAGCCCAGCAGGTCGAGGCTGCAGTGACCGGGAGTGTGCCACTGCACTTCAATCTGGGCGACAGAGTGAGATACCAGCTGAGAAAAAAAAAAGTCACACACACAAAATTATGGGATGCGTAAGGATCAGCTGCGGAGGACAACAGACATCCAAGGACAAGATCATGCAGTCTCTAAGAGGGCTGGAATATTGGGGTTTTATTACTAAGAGGAGAAGTCAGAAAAGATAAGATGGGGGAGAGGGAAAAGAATGTGAGTGGTGCCTCCGGGAATGAGGCCCCAGGGGGCTTCTTTGCCCCTTTGTGACTTTCCCTCCTCTGCTCATATTCTTACAAGCCGTCCCTTCATTAAACTCTTCCCAGTTTCCCAGTTTGAATAAACATCTGCTTCCTTCCTAGGCCCTGAGGGTGACTCCATCAATTTGTGGACAGGGCCCAAGCCTGTACCTCCAACTCAGACCTTGCAACTTCAGCCTTGAATCTGGATGAGATCTGTGATGGTGAACCACACGTGTGAGCCGGAGTGGGCACCGTGACTGATACAACACTTCCACTTGTGCATGCCAACAATGTCTAAAGTTCAAAACACCCCAAATGGAACCCATCATTCTCCTCCTGGTGTACAGCCAGGGACATTCCCTCTGCCAGTCCCTCACCCCACCTCCGGTCAACCACCACTCCATCCGTGTGCCCTGCCAGCCAAATCGTGAATGTAACTGTTCATCTAACACCCATTTCCTGAATGTTTACTGTGTGCACAGCACTATTCTTGTGCTAAGCATCCAGTGGTGAATAAGACAACCCAAGTCCCAGACATTCTGCTCCGGGAAACAAAATAAACAAGTGAATATGTCAGGTAGTGCCCAGGACTATAAGTAAATGAATAAAGCAGAGTCAAGGTATAGAAAGGTGCAGAGGGAGCTGGACACAGCGGCTCATGCCTGTAAACCCAGTGCTTCGAGAGGCTGAGGTGGGAGGATCACTTGAGGCCAGGAGTTTGAGACCAGCCTGGGCAGCATAGTGAGATCCCATCTCTACAAAAAATTAGAGAAGAAAGAAAAGGGTGGAAGGAGCTGCTTTAGGAAGGGATGAGTGTCAGGGAAACCTCTTTGAGAAGGTAGTGTTTGATCAGAGTCTTGAGGGAGGCGAAGGAGTGAGTGAGTCATGGTTCTATCCAGGGAAAGAGCAGGTCTGGGTGGTGAGAATAGAAGATGCAAAGGCCCCGAGGCAGGAGCGAGGTTCATGTGCTGAAGGCAGATGAAAAGGCGCATAGTGGAGTGGAGTCGGAGAGGGCTCAGAGGAGGAGCAGCCCAACTGCCTGTCTGCTCCTTGCTGCTGCTCCCGAGCTCAAGTCCTTGTCTCTGCCCTGGATTGTTGCAGCAGCCTCTAATGGCCTCCTTTCTCCCCTGTCCCCATCCATCCTCCACAACCACAGTGATTGGTCTGATCACATCACTACCCAACTTTAAAACCTCCTCAGCCCTCAGGATCAAGTTCACAGTCTGCAGAGAAACATACAAAGGTCACCTTCATCCAGTCCCTGTCACCTTGCTGGTTCACTCACGCTCTGACACTGCCCCCCTTACCTCTGCTCCCCAGCCACCAGGAACTTCCTCCGATCCCCGTGCTTACCACAATCTCTCTTGCCTCTAGGCCTTTGCCTGTGTGGCTCCCTCTCTCTCTGTTCCATTGGCTACCCCTGTGCTTTCTTCTGACCTCTTCTTGGATATCACTTTCTCCAGGAAGCCTCCCATGACCTGAAGCCTGAGTCAGAGCCTACTACTCTGAGTTCCCACAGCCCCCGGTAATAACACATCAGAGCCTGTGTTGGCTGTATGGAATGTGTGTCATCTCTTTGATGACAGTGACTGTGCCAATTATGCCTGAATCCCCAGTCCTGAGCATGTTCTCTACACCAAGTTAATGCTCATAAAATATTGATAAAATAAGGGGGCCAAAAAAAGGAAGCGATGGACTCTGAGGGATATAGAAAAGACATAAGGGGCTGACTTTGCCCTGATGATCCAACGGCACATCTAAGAGATAAAAGTCACACACACAAAATTACAGGATGCATAAGAATCAGCTGCGGAGGGCAGCAGACATCCAGATGGGACAGCCGGAAGAGGGCTGGAATATTGGGGTTTTATTACTAGGAGGAGAAGTCAGAAAAGATAAGATGGGGGAGAGGGAAAAGAATGTGAGTGGTGCCTCCAGGAATGAATAGTATTTGCATGGGTGCAGAGGAGGGCTGTAGTCTGGCAAGGGAAACAGAGCCATCCAAGACAGAGGAGGGGCTGAGCCGAGGCCCAGTCCAAAGGACAGCACTTGAAGAACCATGGGGAGAGGACAGCTGGGCAGCAAAGGATCATGCAGTCTCCAAGAAGTCACTCTTTTTCTGGAGTTGGACCTGGATTCAAATCCTGCCAACACCATCTGGAAACGATTAGAGCTTGAACAAGTCACTTCCCCATTTGGGGTCCCAGTTGCCACCTCTGTGAAATGAAGATCGTGACAATTAAGCTTCAGAGCCCCTCACTCACACAGGCCTCCTTCAAGACTCTGGGAACGACCCTAGAGGTGTTTTCACAGGGTCATATGGTTTTTTAAAACTGGTTATTTTATTTTATTTTTCTTAAAGAGGAGCCCCCCTGCCCCCACCGTAACTGAATAAGCTTCGAGTCCTACAAAACCTGGATCTTCACCCCTCCCCCATACCCGCCCACCTGTCTACCTCCCAGGGCTAGCCAGGGGATTAAGTGGAATCATGTGTCCTATAAAGCCCTTAGCCCACAGTGCTTGGCATACAGTAGATGCTCAATAAATGTTAGCCATCGTTATAACCATCACCTCTGTCATCTCACTGTATTCGTCAGGAGGTGGACAAGAGAAAAGGGCCTCAACTAACTTGAGAAGAATGACTGGGAGAATTTCTGGCAACACCCAGAATGGGCAGGAATGCCAGTGAACCAGGCTCAGAAGATGAGCAGGAATAAGCGCATCTGGACAGCAAGGGGGCCCCTCCCTCCCGTGTCTGCAGGCAGAGTTCAACAGCATCGTTCCCTCTTATGAGTTTACTTTCCCCCTCCCCAGCTCAAGAGGAGTATTTCTGTCTTTGCAGATAAGACAAATAGGTCTGCCTTAAATATTTCTATTACTTAAAAGTCCATAAATCTATTGGTTTAAAACTGTCAGCACGATGGGAAAATTCTACGACGGAGCCGCACTTATCACTGGGCGAGGAATTTGCCCGAAGCGGGGGCAGGATGCTGAATGAAGGACGGTGGCCATGCCCAGAAATGAGCTACCTCCCGACCCCACTCATGACTCTTGCCCGCCCGGGAAACATTTAAGAACCTGGCTCTGATAGCCAGATGCCGTAGGAGCCAGGGATCGCTGCACATTTCCCTTACTGATCCCCACCTCGCCTTGTTTGGCATGAGGGGATGTCAGGGCCAGGGGCTCAACCCACCCTCCAAGTCAGAGCAGCCCTGGGCGAGGGACGTAGGAAGTATTTTCTACTCACTACTACCCGTTCCCTGCAAAGTGCTAGGGAAATCCTCAGATGAGAAGTGAAGGGGCCTGGGTTCTAGGCAGTTGTTATGGAGAGATGTTTAACAACTACTTCTTTGGGGGAAGTGAAGTGTTCTGATGGGTGGTATTTGCCCATTTCTGTGGTGTAAATATTCCCGGCATGGCCGATGTCACTGAACTCAGTTAGGAAGAGATGCTCAGGGAACCTCATTACCACACACACAGACACACACACACACACACACACACACACACACAAAACAGGTGTCATTGCCCTCAAGAATGTAGGAAGTGGTATGTTTGGTCTATTTATTACCTCTGTTTGTAACATTTAACTGTAAACTTATATAATTTAATTTTCAATAATGGTTGCATTTAACAGCTGGCTTACCAAAGTCACTTTCATTTTATGTGACCTTGGGCACCTTATTTCATTTAATGTGAGAACATTCTCTAAGTTAACATTCAAACAGAGCTTACTATAAGCAAGATCCTCTTCAAATTGCTTTATTTGATTTTTGCAAGATCCCTAAGAAATAGACACTATTATTATCTCCTGTTTACAGAAGGCGGGCCCAAGACACAGAGAGGCCATGTGGCTTGAAAGTAGCAAGGCTGGGATTTGAACCATAGGCTGTCGAGCTCCACTAGCTATTCTAATCACTGCTTTGTACTCCCTCTCTATTCTGCTGTGACAATATAAAGATCAAACAAATTGATAGAAGGGGTCACTTGATATGCCCTTGGCCCATGGGAAACACATAGGAATGGTAGCCAGAGACAGACTTGGGACAGGGGTGGGGAAATTCCTTCAGGGCAGGAATCCCCCATGGGTGAGGGTGGCTATTCGGTCTGAGCAAGGGGAGAGGCCGGCCAACGTATTATCAGCTGGCTCTGAAAAGCACTGATGAATCACCAGCTGTCATTCTATTATTATCCAGGCTTCAGGCACCCAACCTCTTATCTATACTCACTCTGCAAAAACATGCTCTCTCCCCACCAGAGAAACTTTGGTGCACAGTGCCAAAGTTGGAAACTCCCAGAAGTGTCCAAATCCTGCCATCTCAGTCACCGAGCAGCGCGCAACCGAGGGCAATTTACTTCCTGCAGGAGCTGCCGCCTTCTGAGAGGAAAGAATGAGCCTTGGTGAGAGGAAGCCCGAGGATGTCTCCCACCTGTCCCTTGGAACCTTAGGCTGAAATTCTCCGTTTCCCCTTTGATTTCTTCACCCTGTCTATGTCCTGGGAGGCTGATCCAAAGTCCAGGCCCCTTGGCCTTCTACCTTCCTGTTGGGATTTCCTATGAGAGACCAACAGAAGAGGGTGGGAGGAAAGAGAGACGTTGAGGTGTTTACTCCCTTGGGTCCCTCCTGCAAAGGTTCGGCAATGGCTGCCTTCCTCTGTTAAAGGCCACAGCTTCTTCTGGGTAATATGCCCTTCAGTGCTTGTTCTCAGCAGGTTCTGGAAATCTCTATATCAGCCTGTCCCTTCAGACATCAAGGTAGTAATAATTCCCTTCCCCCACCCGCTAGCTTTGGGGTTCTCCACCATCCCCGGCAGCTCCCTAAACCCAGCCCCCCACCTGTGTAAATGTTCTGTTCTTTTCACTCTTTTACCCACTTTGAGTGTGTATCTATTTCCTGCCAGTACATAAAACCCTTCTCAGAACCTCAGTGTACCTGCCCATCCATGAAATGGGTCCTTCTTCCCAGTCCACCTTGCGGAGGTTGCCTTGAGGGCAAAGCAAAACCCGAATGGGAAAGCTCTCTGGGGAAAACCAGAGTTCAAAGTGCCACCCAGGAGCCAGGCATTCGTGTTATTAATAAAAGCCAGATAGGTCTCCTCCATTTACCTCGGAGTCCCCCTCCCCTCCACGCCCCCTGACCTCCTCTCCACGGCCCAGCCTTGACAGCCTCCTCCCCTGGCTGGTGTTCCCACTAAAGCCATCCTCCCTTCCCCCGCTGGCCCTGCACCTTCACGTCTGCCTAGGGATGAAGTGCCCGGCTAATATAAGCATGTTTACATTAAAATATAAGGACAATTACACCAGCCGATCTAATAGTCCGCTCTGTATATGTTACCAAGTACTTAGGGCTCTCTTTTGGAAAGCCATTATGCCCATGTGATTCCCCTCAAAGCCTTTCTTGAGGATTTTGTTTTGACAGCAGGGCATTAAGGGGTTGAAACTGATAGCATAAGCACACCACTTACACACTTTGATCAAATCGGTCCATAATTCTCCTGAAGAAAGTCTTGTATATATTAGGAAGGAAATTAATTTTATTGCTGCTGTGGCTTTGCCGGTTAATGGCCCAGCAAGTCGGCCGGCCCCAGAAGGCGAGTCGTGGGAGGTGGACTCACTGCCTTCCTCCCAGGCTCATGGTCCACGACCACAAGAGGTGGCTGAGCCAGCGGGCACGAGGCGGGAAAGCCCTGGCTGCTGCGGGATTTGGGGTGCGGGTGGCCTCAACTTGCTCCCTCTGACTTCACCTCTCACTGGGGCTGTCACAGCTGAAAGGCAAATGGAGCGCTCACTGCATGATGTGGATTTGGTCCAAGCCCAAAGCACATGTCACAAGCTATCAGCATTGCGGGGGACTCAAATACATGCCATAATTTGGAAGACCCAGACAGTGAAATGGTATTGCAGTTATTTGTACTATTAGGAAATAAAGCTGGGAAGAAAAAGAGACTTTAAATGGTAGGGGTGGGGGCATCTACCCACCATTGCTCCTCAAAAGCACTTCCCCAGTGTCGGCGTCAGGTGCCGGGTGGGAACAAGGTCTCCTGGCTGCACCATGGTTCCTGTGTGCGCCACTGAGTCTGGAGGTGAGACGCTAGTATTCTGTACCACTTGCCGTGAAAAGACAATACAGTGATGGTAGGTACAAAGTGGGTACGTTACACTCTTTTGCTTGCTTTGATTATGTTTTGACATTTTTTATAACAAAAATTAAAGAAAAACCTTAAAGCTGGTCTTCTAATGACCTCATTTTTATCCTCTTGAATTCTAGGATGCTTACTGGAGTGGGAAAGGGGAAGGTCGAATAGGGGCCTCACAGCAGGAACTGAGCATAACCCCGCAGGACATGTTGTATGTGAAACTGTCATTCATCACACGTATTTTGGGTCTTTTGGATTTTTTTTTTTCTGGTGTTAGAAAAAGGATGGACTTTCAGGCATAGAGGAGCAAGGCGTGACTTTTGCCATCAATCATGTTCCAATTCCAATTCTGTCAGTGTGGGAGCTTAAGCAAGTGACTTGAGCTCTTTGAGTGTCTGTCTCTTCATCTGCACGATAGGGATGATAATTCGTTGCCAGGATCACTTGATAACAGCACAGATAAAGTGCCTGACACAATCTAGCACTCTGTAAATAGTTGCTGTGGTCTCTTCCACTCAGCAGAAACTCTCCTTTTTCTGATGACATCTGCTCTGTTTTCCTCTGGGGAGCTTCCCTTCCCGCCACTTTCAGTCCATGTGGTTGGAGTGCTGTGACTCCACCCCCAGCTACAGAAATGGGCACGTGACTCAGGATGACCAATCACAGTCCCTTCCGGCCTTCAGTTTTCACACATGCCACATGACCCTATTAGAACCAATGGGACAGATGCTCATGCCTTTGCTGGTTCTTTTGATGGAGAAGAATGCTCTCTTGTTGGAGGTAAGGATGTAAGCCTAGAGTTGCCAGCATCTGCTACTTTGGGAAAGGCAAGACTGAGGGAGACTGAACATAGAGAAGGAGAGAAAAATATCAAGTCCCCCCCAAAATTGAGAAGACCACCTAGTCCCTGAATCAAGCCATTTGTAAACCCATTGCATTTACCTAATTAATTGCCTTTTGGGCTTAAGTCACTTGGGTTTTCGGTTACTGGCAATGGAAAATTTTAATTGATACAATTACTATTGCCATTATTATCATTATTACTTGTCCGTTACAGTGGCCTATTTTTGTTCCTACTATATAAAGCTTCCTTCTGAGCTGTGTGTGCTCTTTGGGATCCGTTATTCTAAGTTGACACTACCCACCCAGCTTAGTAATCTGTCTTATTTGTGGTGTTTCTTGTCTTCAGTATCACTGCTACACCATAAACACGACTAAGGACTTCAGGCTAACATAGCTGAGGAAAAGGAAGAGACATTATCCTGCTAAGCAAATTCCCTAAATGCCCAGCCCCTTGGCAGGATCCTAGAAAATGGCCAGTGAGGTTGCAAGGCCTGGTATCCCCAACACCCTCTGGGGTAGGCATGGGGGTTATTTATGCTTCTGGAATTGAACAAGGCAACAAGAAGGGTAAGAGGGCCTGGACCAGTTTGTGCTCCCAGCTCCCATCCCGGTTGTGTTGCCACATAACAAACTGTCCCAAAATTAATGGTGTAAAACAACAATCACTTTATTCAGCTCGCAGATTCTATGGGGTTGACTTGTCTCTACTACACAACATCTAAAGCTTTAACTTGGAAGAAACATGGCGATGGAAGCTTGAACAGTGGGGGCTGGGATCATCTGGAAGCTTCTTAATCATATATTTGATGCACCAGCTGAGATAACTGAAATGCTTGGCTCAGCTGGGACCTACACGCGTCCCCTCCACATAGCTTGGGCCTCTCCCAGCATGGCAGCTGGGTTCCAAGCAGGAATGTCCAGAGAGGGAATATCTAGAGAGGATGCATTCTAAGAGAATGAGGAGGGAGCTGCAAGAGCTTTTCTGATCCTGCCTCAGAAATCACGCTGCGACACTTCTGCCGCGTTCCACTGGTTACTGTATTTGTCCGTTTCGCATGACTATGAAGGAATACCTGAGGCTGGTTAAAGACAAGAGGTTGATTTTGGCTCACGGTTCTGCAGACTATACAAGAAGCACAGTACTGGTATCTGCGTCTGGAGAGGCCTGAGGAAGATTACACTCATGGTGAAAAGCAACAGGGAGCAGGCAAGTCACACGGCCAGAGTGGGGCCAAGAGAGAGCAGGAGAGGCCAGCCTCTTTTCAACAACCAATTCTCGCAAGCACTAGCGGAGCAAGAAGCTATTACCGTGAGAACAGCTCCAGGCTATTCCTGAGGGATCTGTCCCCACGACCCAAACACCGCTAGGCCCCACTCCAATATTTGGGATCACATTCAACATGAAATTTGGAGGGGACAAATGGGTCACTAAGGTCAGCCCTGATTTAAAGGGAAGGAATTAGATGCCACTTCTTGGCCGGGAAGTGGCAAGGCTGCATTGCAGAGAAACACGATGAACAAGAGATACTACTGCAGGCACCTGTTGAACATGGTGCCCAGGCACTGCCACCATACCTAAAGTAGACACGATATCCAGTGTTTACTGAAACGTATGATGCAGCAAGCATCGGGCTCTCCAGTTTATATGCATGATCTCATTTCAGGTTCTCAACTCCATGTCTTCGTACTCTTTTTTTTTTTTTTTTTTTTTTTTTTTTTTTTTTTTTTTTTTTTGGCGGAAAAAACCCAAACCCAGCCAGGGGTGCGATGGCCGGTACCCG
>CAUYQG010144962.1:0-26559 GCA_963574415.1 Tarsius wallacei | reverse complement strand
ACCTGCTGGGCTCCGGCGATCCTTCCGCCTCAGCCTTCCAAGTAGCTGGAACTACAGGCGCGCGCTACCACGCCCGGCTAATTTTTTGATTTATTGCAGAGATGAGGTCTCGCTTGCCCAGGCGGGTCTCGAACCCGCAGGTTCAGGCAATCCACTCACCTCAGCCTCCCAAAGGCGCGGGATTACAGGCTGAGCCACCGAGCCCGGCTTTTATTTCTTAATTAATACAGCTAGTGGTCTCTCAACCCACTACAACCAATTGAGTTTTATCCCAGAGATGCAAGTGTGTTTTAACATACACAAGTCAATAAATGTCATGCACTACATAAACATAATTTTTTTAAAAAATCATATGATCATTTTAGTAGATGCAGAAGCAACCTTCATGAAAAAACACTCAGCAATATAGGCATAGAGGGACCATTCCTCAAAATCATAAAAGCCATACAGACACATCCACAGCCAATCATCCTCAATCATATAAAGTGAAACACATTCCCACTCAGAACTGAAACAAGGTAAGGATAACCACTTTCACCACTTCTATTCAACATAATACTGGAAGTTCTAGCCAGAGCAAACAGGTAAGAGAAAGAAATAAAGGTTATCCAAATTGGAAAAGAAAAAAAACCAAACTATCTCTTTATGCCAATGATATGATCTTTTACCTAGAGAATCCTAAAGACTCCTTTAAAAAAAAACTCCAGGACTTGATAAATGAATTCGGTAATGTTTCTATGTACAAAATCAACACACAAAAATCAGTAACACTGCTATATACCAAAAGTGACTAATCTGAGAATCAAATCAAGAACTCAATTCCATTTACCATAGCAAACAAAAGGCTAAAATGCCTAGGAGTATATTAACCAAGGAGTGAAAGAGCTCTACAAGGAGAACTACAAAGCACTGATAAAAGAAATTGTAGCCGGGCTCGATGGCTCAGCCTGTAATCCCGCACTTTGGGAGGCTGAAGTGAGTCGATTGCCTGAGGCCGTGGGTTCGAGACCTGCCTGGGCAACTTGGCGAGACCTCATCTCCACAATAAATCAAAAATTAGCCTGGCGTGGTAGCACGAGCCTGTAGTTCCAGCTACTTGGAAGGTTGACGTGGAAGGATCACCTAAACCCAGCAGGTCGAGGCTGCGGTGGCCGGCAGCGGCCACTGCACTCCAGTCTGGGTGACAGAGTGAGACTCCAACTCAAAAAAAAATAAATAAATTGTAAAGGACACAAAGGGAGAAACACCCCATGCTCATGGATTGGAAAAATTAACATTGTTACCATGATCAAGTAACCAAAAGTATTCTAGAGATTCAGCAAATACCTATAAAACTTACATTGTTATTTTCCACAGAATAAGACAAAACAATTCTAAAATTCATATAGTACTCCAAAAGAGCCATAATAATCAAAGCAATCCTTGTGGGGGGGGGGGGGAAGATGGAGGCATCACATTATGTGACTTCAAATTATACTACTAGTCTGTAGTAACCAAAACAGCATGATACTGGTACATGAAAAGACACATGGACTGGGAACAGAAAAGATAATCTAGAAATAAACCCAAATATGCCAAATGGCCTGATCTTTGACAAAGCAGACAAAGCATACACTGTGGGAAGGATACCCTGTTCAACAACTGGTGCTGGGAAAATTGGATAGCTACGTGCAGAAAAATGAAGCTTTATTTCTCTCCATATAAAAAATTTTATCATGATGTATTAAATACTTAAATTCAAGATCCTAAACCATAAAAAGTCTAGAATCAAACCTAGGAAAAACTTTTCTGGACATCAGCTTAGGCAAAGAACGTATGGATACAACCCCCAAAACGAATGCAACAAAAATAAAAATGAATAAGTGGGATTTAAACTACAAAACTTCTGCATAGCAAAAGAAATAAGCAATAGAGCAAATAGCAACCTACAGAATGGAAGAAGTTATGCACAAACTGTACATCTGACAAAGGACTAATATCCAGAATCTACAAAGAACTCAAATCAGCAAGAAAAAAACTAAATAACCCCATTTTAAAGTGGGCCAATGACATGAATAAACATCTCTTTAAAGAAGGTATGCAAATAATCAATAAATATGAAAAAATGCTAAATATCTCTAATCGTCATTAAAATGCAAATGAAAACCAAAATGAGACATCAACTTACACCAGTCAGAATAGTCACCATTAAACAAATAAAAAAACAGTAGATGCTGGCATGAATGTGGAGAAAATGGAATGCTTATTATACACTGTTGGTGGGAATATAAATTAGTACAACCTCTATAAAAATTTGTATGGCGATTTCTCAAGAATTAAAAGTCAGTCTACAGTTTGATCCAGCAATTCCACTACTAGGTGTCTACTAAAAGGAGCAGAGGTCATTTTTATAAAAAAAGACATCAACATCTGCATGTTCATCACAGCACAATCACAATTGTAAAGACTTGGAATTAATCTAAATGACCATCGACCAATCAGTGAATACACTACACAATACTATTCAGCTATCAAAAAGAATGAAATAATGTCTTTTGCAGCAACATAGGTGGAATTGGATAACATCATCTTGGGATAACTAACTCAGGTATAGAAAACGAAACACCGCATGTTCTCACTTATATGTGGGAGTCATACTAAGAATCTTCAAAGGCATAGACAATGATATAATGTATATTGGAGACACAAAAAGCGGGGGAAGTGAAGAGGTGGAGGGGTGAAAAATTACCTATCAGATATAGATGTTCACAGATGAGGGTGGTAGGTACACTTAAAGCCCAGACTTCTTCATCACTATACAAAAGTAGCCAAAAACTACCCTCTAAAGCTATTGAAATAAAAATGATCGACAGATAGATAGATAGATAGATAGATGATTGATAGATATTACCAAAGCCTTTGAAAACAATATAGACTAAAAAAATGTCAAAGATAGATGGAATTGAGAAGGCAAAATATTGTGTCCTAGACTGGATAATAAAACAAAAAAAAAATTGAAAAACTGGCAAAATTTTAATAAAATATGAACTTTGATTAATCGCAATTGTCCAATGCCTATTTCTTAGTTATCCATAGTAACATAAAATCCTAATATTAAAAGATATAGAGTGAGAGGTATGTAGGAACTCCATGGGTTATCTTTGCAAGTTTTCTATAAACCTTAAATTATAAAAAAAATTAAGAATAATCAAAAATAATAGTATAGAGCTAGACTTTTGGACAAATAAACTACATGACAAACTTTTGGACCTATTACAATAGAAACAAAAGTAGAATTTGTCAGAATTATCATAGGTCTGATACAATGTACAATATCCAATAAGCAGAATGCAAATAAAGATTGTCAGAATGTAAATAAAGATATTAAGTGAAACCCCTATAGAAAAAAGTGTATACACACACACACACACACACACCCCATTTGAAAAGTGATGAGATGGTCAAGCAGATAGAATCTTCAGAGTACAGTCTCTCTCTTGCAGAGCTGAGTTGGAGAAACTGGGATGAATATAGAAAACTGTTAGTAGTTTTCTATATTTGTTTCAGTGCCAAGAAGCAGAGAAGTGAAACTACTCAATCAATTACACAAGTCAAATTTACAGAAAGCAGTCACTGTGCAACTGAGAACAAGTAAATGAATTGTGAAGAATATAAAGACGAGAAGACCAACATGACCCCCACTCACACTTCAGGGGTTATCCTCATTTTGTTGATCTGACAAATTCAAGTTCAGTCACTAGGGAACAATAAGAAAATAACTTGAACTGTGCTGATATATACAGATATCACTAAACAAAAAGTGTCAGGGTACATTCTACCATGTATAAGATGAGATGAAGCAGTCACTAAATATTCAAACCTGAAATGAGTGTATTCATATATGAATATAATAAAAATAATTAAAAACTAATATATACACACACATCTTTTGCAGGTACATAGACTATGCACACATGCATTTCAATGGATGTGAAATAAGCTCTTAAACATGTATGAACATACATATATGCACACATACATAGCAGACATATGCATGCAGATATAAATATTGAACTGTAAATGAATATGTGTGTACATTCCTGTACATTCCTGTGTTTATACACGTGTATATCAATACACATCTCTGTTATACATATGCATACATGATAGCCTATTAGTGACACAAAATAAGGTAATCAAATAGGAGAAAAGATACATTTTGGACATCACTACTTTTTCTAGCTGTTGACTGTCATCACTCCAGTGATCAAATACTACTAAACTTCTCTTGTGTCAAGATTTCAGCCAACAAGCCTCCTGAAATCCACAGGGAAACAAAGATCTTTTTTCTTATTTCTTGTGCAGTTGAATACTTATTTTGACATCAGTAAAATTGTTCTACTATTCTTACTAAATTGAAAGGATGATAGCTTAAACTTGTACTGCTCTCATTCTAGAACAAAACAGGAGACAACTTTAAATAAATGTAAGTCAGATATGATATTTTTGTTTTCCTGCTAGTCAAGGGCTTAGATTACTATGAAAAACAATTGTATTTAAAAATTGTATTTCCATCAGATTGAATTTAATGGACATTGATATGTTTTTATTGAGCTAGGTCTTCCAAAATAAATTTTAAAGACCCTGACATTTAAGAGTTTAGATATTAAAGCAGTCAAAATGATAAGTTCAATGGTAAAATTATAGTGATTGAGAAAATAGGTGATTGGGAGGAGAAACAGAAGTGACACAGTGGCTGATCAGGAAAAACATCACTACAGTTTGCCTATCTCAAAACTTTTGAACAACTACAATCAAAGGTATCGCATATGTATGTATATGTATATGTATATATTTATTTATGAGGAAGAAATAAGAATCAAGCTTAATGTACCCTATAAGATAGAGCAATGCTCAGGCACATGAGATCCAGAAAATTAAAATTAAATAACTGTTTGGGCGCAGAGATCAGTTTGAGGCAACCCTTTTGACACATATGGAATTATTTCTCTTTGCTAGTAATCTTGTCTTTAATGCCATGGCTTGGTTAATTTTTACAAGTATTAGGGTGTGAAACTAGTCATTGACACTTATTATATAAAGAATCACTAACAATCATATGGGCTTAAAATTTTTTTTTTCTTTTTTTTTTTGAGTTGGAGTCTCACTCTGTCGCCCAGACTGGAGTGCAGTGGCCACTCCCGGCCACCGCAGCCTCGACCTGCTGGGCTCCGGCAATCCTTCAGCCTCAGCCTTCCAAGTAGCTGGAACTACGCGCGCCACCATGCCCGGCTGATTTTTTGATTTATTGTAGAGATGAGGTCTTGCTTGCCCAGGCGGGTCTCGAACCCGCGGGCTCAGGCAATCCACTCACCTCAGCCTCCCCAAGGCACGGGATTACAGGCTGAGTCACCGAGCCCGGCTAAAATTTTTATTTCTAAATATTTTTGCAAAAGGAAAGTAGAAGTTTATTGCCAAGTTATATAAATGAAAAAAAATAGGAGAAAATTAAAAAGGCCATCAAGGGCAAAATATCATTATGTACAAAGATTTTCCATGAAATCTTTTTTATATTTTTTGTTCACCTTAAATTGCATATCTATCTTATAATGATGGTCAATGCGCATTGTCTATGAATTGAGAGATAAATCTCAATAGGTCTCTTGAATGTCTTCATGTCTTCTGAACAGTAATCAATGTTTATTCCATACCTATGTTCAATAACATTTCCATAGCAAACAGCTTATTTTTTGAAGGAAGTTTGGAAATATAGCTGTCACTTTTGAAAGACTGAGAGTTTCTAATTAGTAATGCAAGTTTATTGTGTCTGCAGTATTTACATGGGTTGCTTTGTTTTGCTTAGTGTGACTTGGGAATAAAAGGAGCCAAACAGAATGTGAAACTCACACTGCCTACTGTGCCTTCATATAAAAAAAGTCTATTGTCTCTTACCCAGGAGTCTTGTGTCCTCTGCCAATATGTATGAAACAGTGACAAGCTACCTCATTAGTTTTGAAGCAGAATAAAGTCTTAGTTGTTTTTCAGTATTTGAAACCATGGCTATATTAGTTTCTGAATGATTTATGCCAGAAGTGAGACACATTTTGATATTTAAGAAGTTGAATTTGCTTGTTTCCAATCTCCTGGTCCCTCCTTATATAATCTTTTTACATTCACTTGGATATGTTCTATATTCCAATCAAATTAAAATTCCTTCTGCTGTTCTATAACTATTTTCTATAATAAAGTCAGATAATCTGCTACTTTCATTTTAAAAATTACTCTTGCAACGAACGTCTCTGTCAATTATGTAAGAATGATGACTGAGTGTGTGTCTGTGTGTTTGACTTTATGTGTGATTTTTCTGATGGAATAAAACATTTTAAGAGCATAATCATGTATACTCTGCCTAATCTTTCCTTTCTTTTTGGGGGAGGAAGGAGTTGGAGTCTCACTCTGTCACCCAGGCTGGAATGCGGTGGCATGCTCACGGCCACTGCAGCCTCGACCAGCTGGGCTCAGGTGATCCTTCTGCCTCAGCCTTCCAAGTATCTAGAACTACAGGGTCACCACCACGCCCAGCTAATTTTTTGATTTATTGTAAAATTGAGGTCTCGCCACGTTCCCCAGGCTGGTCTCCAACCTGTGAGTTCAGGCAATCCTCCCACCTTGATCTCCCAAAGTGCTGAGATTACAGGCGTGAGTCACAGTGTCTGGCAGTCCTTCCTTTCAATTTGTCCATTGTATAAAGAACATGATTTGAAAAGGACTGTGAGTTTGTTTTTCCCTTCCAGGAGCTCGCTGAATAGTCTAGCTTGATGTAAAAGTGGTTATGACTATTCATCATTTGTTTTTTTTAAGTTTACTGGTATGACACTATTAAGATAGTTTCAGTCTCTCAAGAATTGGCTCACAAGTAAAATTAAAAACTGATATAAAACCTATCAGTTTATTAAATTATAATAAGCAGCACAAAATCCATGAGGATACGCAGCAAATTTCTTCATTATAGAGAACAAATAAAAGATACATTTGAAGCAGAAGTTTGCTTAGGGAATATGATATCAGATCAAAGGAAATAAATATGTTAATATAACATTTAATGACATTAGACTGTCAATGATGCTAAATGCCTTCATCTCTGATGTGAGAATAGAAGACCACATTTTAAAATTAAAAAAAGATGAAGCCACACATGTTGTAGATCTTGCTAACCGGGAAATGCTGTTTTTCCAAGATCTGCATCTTGCATTTTTATACCATATTTAGGTATACTACACTAATTGTTAGGAGACTTTTCATTCTGTCAAACTACATTTAAGATGCAGGTTTATTTCTAGCAGTTGACTTATTAATTTTTAGTTTTGTGCATTCATTAGAATGTGATTCCCTAAAACTTCTAGAATAGCTCTGGATATCCCTTCCTCCTCAAGCAATTAGAAAAATATTCATATGGGTTAAATAAATTGCATAAGCTACTCATGCTTTGAGGACTTTTGAGTCTTCTGGGTTTTAATAATTTTCATCATTTCTTATGAAACTATACAATAAGAACTTGTGAATACAAACTGTGTATGCCGCACAATCCATAGAGGTTCACGCCTCTAACTTTGGCGATCTAGTGATGCTTTCAGTCCTTCATTAAGACTGAAAAGTAGGTAAAAATTTTTTGCTTCTTCTAAGAAAAATGTAAAGAAGAGAAATCCTATTGATTTTATTTCTAGCTCTTCACTTCAAACAAAGAGTACAAAAGGTCTTCCAAGAGTCCTAGATACTTTCAGGGAATGGTTTTATAAATAATTGAGTTACATATCCTGGGAGAAAATTATTCTTCCTTTAAATTTCATTTTTGACTTCTCTTTGAAATTTTCTTTTGACACTAGTATTGTTTACTTCTAAATAAGTTACATGAACGAACAGAATTCTGAACAAATGAGTTACCTGCACTGAGTAATGTATAACATACAGAAATATTATTAAATTATCCTTGCTCTATTATATTTTGAAAGGTGTCTATAATAAATATTTAATCTCAGTTGTCTAACATGCTTTATTATAGGTAGTTGTATAGTTTCAAGTGAAGGATAGTAGCATATACCATTGAGAAATATGCCACTTTATAATAGGTTTATTTTGAGCTAAAAGCAATTGAGAAGTAGACAAAAGAAAATCTTTCTTCTTCCTATTTTCCTAAAAGCAAAACAAAAATTTGTAAAGATGTCTTTCTTCCCCTCCCTACTTGGAAGGAAAAGAGTTAGTCACCCATCGCCAATCACCAGACACAACTCTAGACCTTGGCAGCTAATAAAAAGCATCACAGGAACCGACAAGACAAATCACTAATAAGCCCACTTCTTTTATATATATATCCATATTTACCTTCCTACACTTTTCTGGGCTAGAAATTCAAAGTCTTTTTCATTTGTCTTGTCATTTTTCTAAAAAATTTACTGATTTTTTTTTTTACTAAGATGCTATATAAACCTACATTCTAATCATCCTTTGAGTTACTCATTGCTAAGTGCTCCCATGTGTAAAGGCGATGTGTATGTTAATAAATTTCTGTTTACGTTTCTCTTGTTAATCAGTGTTTTGTTTGTCTAAATCACAGGGTCTCAATCTCAGAACCAAGATGGGTAGAGGAAAAAATATTTCTTTTTTTTTTCTCTCCTACAAAAGCAACTGTGGTTTTTTAAATACTAGGAGGGACTCCCCCTGCCCCCCCCAAAAAAAACCAGGATTTAATTTTTTGAGGGTGGTCTCTTGGAGTACAGTCTTCGCTCAATAAATAATTGTTCTAGGAACCTTTTGGCATCAGTGTACCAGCTAGCATTGTTGTGAGAAGCTGTGTTTGGCTTCAGTGAATCTTTTTTATGATTCTTTCAACACATTTGCCCATTTCATGATAGGTAATTTACTAGTGCACCTGCCCACACCACGCTGAGTGTTCAGCAGTTTTTGATCAAAAATGACTTGATCCTTGTGCCCCACCCTACCTATTCACCCTATCAGGCCCTAAGTGACTTTTTTTTGTTTTTTCAGATGAAAAAAGTTCTCAAAAGGAAACGTTTTGCTGATGTGGAAGAGGTGAAACAAAAAATGGCAGAAGCACCAAAAGGCATCAAAACTGACGAGTTCAAAAACTGTTTTGAGCAGTGGAAAAAGTATCTGAATGGGTGTATTGCATTAAACAAAGAATACTTTGAAGGTGACTGAAGTTTAAACATGTAAGAATAAACAATTTTTTATAAATATTAAATTATGTTTTTTGTGAGGGCCCTCCTTCTATAATTATCTATACATCACAATAGAAACAAAAAAACCCATGTAAAATCTGCTGGTATAATATAAATATCATGTGTATAATGACACAATGATATTATAAAATACTCATACTTGTAATCTTGAAATACTGAAATAATTGTGACAGTTGATCAAGCAAAATAATTTACAGTCACTTTCAGTTTGTGGGTGATTTTTCTTGAATAAGTTATTGATTTTCATTAATACACAATTTTTCCCTCTTGGAAACGTATGCCTGTGTTACATTTACATAAACATAAAGACTTAATTAGAGGTTTTGGCTATTAAAATCATCTTCTATGTTTAAGAGGAAACTAAACCAAATATTAGGGACGATGAATAACAAAAGCAATTAAAATCAGAAGCAGAAATAGAGAAAGAAAATACAGTTTTTATTAGTGGAAAATGTGTTTTGTTTTGTTTTTCTGTTAGATGATTCCAAGTAACTTTTATAAATGTGGGATCCTATTCTTCTTTGTGATTCGGACTCATCTGTCTCCTTCCTGTCAGGTCCCACTGCACTTTGTTAGATGTCTCACCCTTATAGACTCTCATGTGAGAGCTTATATGATTCCTTCCACCTAACATTTGTTTATTGATCAATTGCCTACTTTATGTTTGGTCTCTCTGGACTATGATATCCTTGATGTCATTTATTGTGTCTTACCTATTTTCCAAATTTCAGCATCTAACACAACTGATCTAGTAACTTTTAAATATAACTGTGCTTAATAAACATATTACAAAGAAATTACTGAGGGGCAATTTACATGAAACATCATGTTTTACATCATTTTTAATTCTGGCTTGAACAGTCATAAATTGGGCAGGAATGAATTTTTCTTAGCTTGTCTTATTTGCAAATGATGATCATTAAACTCACAATAGTACTCACATACTCTCAGATGCATGCCCAAGTCTTCCTTTATTTTTAGTTATGGTAATTTAAAAGTCCTTCCCAGAAACTGACTTTAACAATTAAGTGAACACATTCTGGTCATTAAGATAAGAGGGCAAATCTATTTTTTTGTGAAAAATAACTTGGGAATTTACTTTTAAATAGCTAACATTGAACCTCTGAAGTTATCATTTAAGTTGGTAATTTTTGCAATTAGAGGAAATAAATTCCCTATATTTTAAGCCAATTTGAGTCATGATTTGTGTTGGCTACACGTAAAACTCTATAAAAATATACATTCAGATGAAAAAAGTTTAAATAAAAATTTAAAATGGCTAAAATATTAAATGCTTAACCATGCATCCAGAAAGCATTCAAAATTTTACATAGAGAAAGCAAGATCCCTATTATTAAATTTTCTAAGACACTCATAAAATTTCCCTAGCCTAAACATTCAGAAGATCACATGACTAAGAAGATTTGTATGTTAGAGACTGCATAGAACCTGAGGTTGCAGTTGGAACATTAGATCACTTTTTATTTGATAACAAACTGATGGGCTGTTGTTGCAGAAGGAATAGACTCTAATGAATACCCTGTTACCACACAATTTGAGTAGCTTGAATGTTATTTCACGGTCTGTTTTCTACAATTTAAAGAGATTTCACATTATTTATTACAGCTATTTATTTCTAAATAAGGCTACATCATAAATGAAAGAAAATAGATATTTATTTACTTATTATATTGTGTTTCTTTCTCTTTTTACTGGAAGTGCTCATTCTAAATTTTTCCCTAAGGACTACCGATGTGCATAAAAATACTACTAGGAAAATACAATAACACCTATCTAACTGCCTCTACTAGGTGTAAACAAGTGGCAGGCAGCATTATCTTTTATATCTACCCCACCAAATGTGAACACGTGAGGGAAAGTTACAAGCAATGAAGAAAGGACTGGAATTGGACCTTATAGTGAACGTTAAGACTCAGAGCCATCGTAAAAACTCAACAAGGACTAAACGATCAACTAGAAAGAGGTGAGTCCTCTTTGATTACATTAGAAATAGGCTAATAACAGCAATTTATTTAAATGATACACAATTCTGAGAGTAGAATTGTCTGGCTTGAAGTACACAGATAGAGTATGGATGCCAGTATGTCAAAACATTTTGAAGATTATTAGTGAGTCTTTTTTTCCATTTATTTTTCTTAATAACATTCATTCATTTTGAGATTTTCATAAATGACCAGTAGACTCTCTCCTCAGAGAACCTCTTATGTTCCACTTTTTTTCCAACTTGCCGAAATTTAATGCTACTTATTTTATTTTTCAATATCCATAATACATAAAAATAAGACAGATAAATCAAAATCATGGTAGAGTACAAAAGTTGATAGAAGAGAGACATGGTATTTAAATTTCACCTAAAAAAAAAGAAACCTCTAAAAATATTAATAATAATTAAACTATGGGAAAAGGAGTGAGTAGAGATATAGATTACATAAAAGAGCAAAATAGAAGTAATCAACTGAAGATGTGTGATAGGGAAATTAAGATTCATGATACTGTTCTCTTTAAAATTTCTACAATATGTACTTAATTATACCAAAAAGTAGTATAGAAAAGCAGTAGGATTAAATGTTTAATCAGAAATTAAGAATATAAAATCTAGTTTAAATTTTGAAGAAAAGAAAAAACTGGATAGATTTTTTAAGCTGAGAGGATGTGCAGTCTTTCAATAACAAAAATAAACATATAAACAACAAAAACAAAAGTGTTTCTAAACATATGTCAAGTTAAACAAAAAATTCAGAGACACTATTCAGTAAATGGTGTTGGGAAAACTGGCTGACCACATGCCGAAGAATGAAACAAGGACCCCTACCTATAGCCATACACAAAAATCAACTCTAAATGGATCAAAAGCCTAAATGTAAAATCTCAAATTATAAGAATCTTAGAAAATGCAGGAGAAACCCTTACAGAAATTGGAATAGGCAACCAATTCCTGATCAAAACCTCGAAAGCTCATGTCATAAGAGATAAGACAGGTGGGATCTCAGCAATCTGAAAAGCTTCTCTAAAGTGGAAGAAACCATCAAGAGAGTGGGGAGACAGCCCACAGAATGGGGGAAAAAATTGCCAACTGTATTTCTGTAAAGGTCTAACATCCAGTATCTACAAGAAACTCCAAAATGCCAAAAGGAAAACAAACAAACAGCCCTATTAAAAAGTCGGAAGTCTGAGGCGGAAGGATAGCCGGAGCCCAGCAAGGTCAAGGCTGCGGTGGCCGGGAGCGGCCACTGCACTCCAGTCTGGGTGACAGTGAGATTCCAACTCAATAAATAAATAAATAAATAAATAAATAAATAAATAAAAATAAAAAGTGAGCAAAATATATGAATAGATACTTCTCAAAAGAAGACATATGAGCAGCCAACAGGCACATGAAAAAATGTTCAGTCTCGCTAATCATCAAAGAAATGCAAATCAAAACCATACTGAGACACCACTTAACTCCATTTGGGATTGCTATTATTAATAACTCAAAAACAACAAATTCTGGTGAGGATGCAAAGAAAAGGGGATGCTTCTGCACTGTTGGTGGTAGTGTAAGTTAGTACAAACTCTGTGAAAAACAGTGTGGCGATTCCTAAAAGATCTAAAAATCTCCCTATTATACAACCCAGCAATCCCCCTTCTGGGAATATACCCAGAGAAACTCAATTCTTCAAAAAAGACATATGTGCACACATTTTTATTGCAGCACTACTTACAATAGCAAATACATGGAACCAACCTTGCTGCCCATCGAAAGTGAACTGGATAAAAAAAAAAAATGTGGTACATATACACAATGAAATAGTATGCAGTCATAAAGGAGGTCAAAAAGTATGGACTTTGCAGCAACTTGCATGGATTTAGAGTCTATCGTATTCAATGATCTGTCACAGAAACAAAAGACTGAGTGCCACATTTTCTCACTCAAAAGTGGATCCTGAACATTTATCATAATACTACAAGAAATGATTAGCAGTAGCAGGACACTGCCAGGGGAGAAAGAAGGTGGTGGCACATAACTTCAATAAGGGCACCTGTTCTTAACCAGGCGAAGTGAGGTTCAATGAGAGGCCAGACTTCACTTGGAAGATGACCACATATGTACCTAATCCTGATTTGCACCCCGCATCATTAAAACAAAAAATAGAAGCATAGAAACTTCAGGTTTTGGTCACATTTGTTTCATTAAAATGCACTTGAGAAAATAAAAATGAAATGCAGAGCTTATCTATCTTATTATCCTCTTATTTTTAAAATAACCATCTAACATTACTCAACATTACTCAGCATATTTTCCATGCTTACTGGTAATTTCTTAGACTGTGTGAAAACGAACCCAGAAGCAGCAGATTGATGAACTGGTTTTTTAATGGTCATCTTTACTCTTGTTTCTTTCATTGTCAATCAGCTTTCACAGTACTGAACAGTAGAAAAAAAGATTTACGTTCTCTAAAGTATAAGTTTTTCTCTAATTTCACACCAAACTATAAAAATATACCTGTTTTATTTAAGGTAGGTGCAGCTGAGATTGGGATTTTCTTCCTGCTTTTCAAGACTTTCATCTCTCTATTATTTGATTTAGCTGACTCTATCCCTCCCTAGTTAAGATTTGTAGTACTAAGTTGCAAACAACGCTTTTTGGAGCAGGTGTCTCTTAGTAGATTATTAGGATTGTGAAAAGCTGATTGAAAATGAAAGAAATAGGAGTTAGGATGACCATTGCAAAGTCAAATCATCTACCTACTTCCTGTGGGTAAGAGTTTCCACTCTCTAAGAAATTACAAGTAAAAATGGAAAATATACAAAGGACATAAATGACATTTCATCCTGGTCTTTCACATTTTTATGCTTTTGTGTCATTTTCTGCTCCTTGAGATTACTCTTCTCCTTTTATTATCCTCTTTCCCAATCACCTCATCAATGAAGACTGAACTCAATGTCAATTTCCATTATGCCACATTTACACAGGAGTCTGTTCTCTGAATTCCGTGTAATATTTTATTTCAACATCACACATTTGAGCACATAAATTTTATTCTTTGTGTAGTGAATTATATGTATCCAATGCTATTGTGGGTTCAAAGGCTAAAGCCCTGAAATCATAATAGATAGACCTGCACACAAATAGCTTCCCATAATCCATGAGCAAAGGGCATAATTTATACCTCATTATTCCCCTCAGAGTATCCAATATCATGCAGGGTATATATTTTGCTTTGTTTTTTGCATTTATTTGTTTGAAATAGTGGGATGCTTTGAACAAATGCAATTCAAAGAAGATCATGGCAGAAATAAAGCATGTCTACTCCATTTCATTTAAGCTGAAACCAGTCATTGCTTTTCTGTTCTGTATCTGATAGCATGAATTATTTCTCCTCCCCAAGGACTACTGCCAGGGAGTGGTTTAGTTTGTAACCTAATGCAACTGCGTAGAAATGTGGTCTTATTAGAGCTAATGTCAGTGAACCTGTCAAATTCAACAGGAGTTCCTATCATTGTCTCCAGAGCAATTAGTTATGACTTTGATCAATCTGCATAGTTGCCAACTACTTGACATCACTCAGCTTTTGCCTGAACTTTGAGTGAGTTCACAGCTACCAATCAACATAAATATAGCAAACTCTTAATTTAGAAAGCCTCATGGCATTAATATTACCAAATCTTGTAATTTAAGTTAAATGTGTTGGCTAACACTGTGTAATCAGTGGTGTAGACATGGGATATTTGCACTTTAAGTTAAATTTTGGATTTCATTAAGCCACAGAAATGAGTTCATATCTTAAGTAATCAATCACAAAATGACATTTTTACCATTTAATTCTCAGAATTGTGATCACTGCCTTCTTATATTAATATAATTCCAACTGTGAAAATAATTTTTAAATTGCAAAGTAGTTTTACAAAGTAGTTTTATTAACTGTTTTTCTTTGTCAAAACTACCTGGCAAAGATAAATTAGTCAAAGTACGTACTTCATGTTTGCCTGAAAACTAATTAGTATGATGGGTTGATAAAACAAAAACCTGGAAAATATGGGATATTCTTTTTTTTTTAAATTATTTTTGGGTCAATCATTTCAACTCTGTCTCAACACTATCTAGACATTTTTATTTTTTATAGTCACTGGTGTTTATACTTGTTTGTAGACAATAACTGAAGGAATTATGGGGAAATTATTAGATGTCTAAGACTTTAAGAGAACGTTTGCAAGCTAATGTTATCTCAAGAGAAAAGAGAATATCACCTACAAACTTTTTCAATAACTCAGTTTGACCATCAAAGGAAATTAATAAGTTTAAATATGTCACTAAGATTGTTCCCAAGACCAGTTTTACTGGACTTTTATCTGGCATGGGGGCAGAATCAGGGATTGAGAGCTGCAAGAAATATGATCTCAAAATGGAAAAGATTAATTGCAAAATTTAAGATTAAGTAGTGGGGTTGCTCTGAGAACAAGGTCATAGAGAAATACAAATAAAAAAGAGTGGGATTACTTCTTCTGAAGTACAAAACCAAGGCAGTCTCTGCACCATACAGTTCCAAGAACCTTAGTACAGTTGGTAAATATAGCTGGGTTTCATCAGTATTAAGAACACTCCAGGATGGGCATGGTTTTTCACGCCTGTAATCTCAGCAATTTTGCAGACCAAAATGGGAGGATTGCTTGAGGTCAAGAGTTCAAGACTAACCTGTTCAGCACGCAAGACCCTGTCAAAAAAATAAATAAAAACTTTTCCTGGTGTAGTTGTGCGTACTTGTAATCCTAACTACTCATGAGTCTGAAGGATAAGGATCATGTGGGCCCAGGAGATCGAGATCACAGTGAGATATGAATCAAAGCACTGTACTCCAGCCTGGACAACAGAGGGAGACGTTGTCGCTAAGAACAAGCAAGCAAGCAAGCAAGCAAGCAAACAAACAAACAAAAAAACCCAAATTCAAAACCGGCAGTACCTAGAGCTAGCGCCTGCAAAAGCTGTGGCAGCATTTAGCTACAGCTCCAAGAACAGCATCACTTAGTGCCACCAGTTTCAGCAGCATGACAAAGTGGCACTAGCTTTACCCAACTGGAAAGACAGCAATTTTGAGACAGTGGGCAATGGAACTTCTCACAGTGATTATCTGAATATAGTGGAAAAGAATTTAAGAGTAGGTGATAAACTCAGCAAAAATAAGTGGGATAAGAAAATACAAAAATGCTTTTCTTACTGCTTAATGTTACCTGCTTTGCATTTAAGTCATTACATAAATATTTATTTACTATATATGATTATACAAATTAACCTGAAAAAATAAGCAGTACTCCCCCAAATCATGCATTATCCTTTCGTTATTATTTTACAATATAAGTGTCTACGATTTGAAATAAACATAAAACATAAATACATTTAAAATGCTAAATCATGATTCACAAATGTCTGGAGTTTTAGATAATATCAAAATATTCATTTTAACAGACCTATGGCTCTTTAAGCATCTTTAAAAAGGCATGGGTATTTTTGACATTAGTATTCACTTTGATACAGATTGTTGTAAAATGACTAAATTTATTAACTGTTGTATGACTGAAGTTCTATGTATAGGATAAGTTTTAATGATGACATATTTTGATGCAATGCTATAACTAAGGCACTATTCGCGATGGGTCTTCAAAGAGATGATTTTTACTGCTTGCAAAGATATTCAAAGAGACTTTCTGTCAGTATGGCATCCCAGGAATATGCCTTTTGTTTTTTTACATAGTTTTGTTTTTTCTTCATAAGCATCAGGCTATATTCATTCCCTGTTCATATCATGAGGTCAAGTTATTTATTCTAGCTGTAAATAAAAACCAACCCCCTTGAATTGTCAAAGTATTTGAATCTCATGATTCATACAGAAAATATTATTTGTAATCTATAGTAGTAAGTAATGAAAAAGTTACCTGATAATACATAAAGTCAATAATATATCACATATAATTAAGATCACAATATTATAACACTTTTTCTCAAAGTATGTGTTGGAAATTCCATTTCATCCCACTAGAAAAACTATTAGAAAGTAATAATCCTTCCTTATCCCACATAGATAAATGATGAGAGAGAGAGAGAGAGAAAGAGAGAGAGAGAGAGAGAAAGAGAGAGAGAGAAAGAGGGGGGGGGGGAGAGAGAAGGTGGGAGTAAGGGAGAGGGCTAAACTCATTCTTTCATCAGAAAAGAATAACAATCTACCCACTCCCTTGATAACAACAACAATAATAATAAGCTCTGCCCTGTCCTCATGATCTAATCAATTTTAAACTTACCATGTCTGAAAACTATTGCATTGGGAATTAAATTTCTAATACATGAACTTTGGGGGACATTTAGATCGTAACAGAGCCCCTAATTTATCCTAATCATTAAAGAGGGATAATGATTCCACTGCTTTTAGTGTTATGCCTGAAGTGTGTCTCTTACATAAAATTGCAGGTTTTAATGTAATTTATTAAAAGGCTTTTTTTTTTTTTTTTTTGAGTTGGAGTCTCACACTGGAGTGCAGTGGCATGCTCATGGCCAATGCAAACTCGACCTGCTGGGTTCAGGTGATCCTTCCACCTCAGGCTTCCAAGTAGCTGGAACTACAGTCACACGCCACCACACCTGACTAATTTTTTGATTTATTGTAGAGATGAGGTCTCACTAAATTGCCCAGGTTGGTCTCGAATCCATAGGCTCAGGCGATCCTCTCACCACAGACTCCCAAAGTGCTGGGGTTATAGGTGTGATCCACTGTGCCAAGCCTATTGAAAGGCTTTAACATACATTCCTATGTCGAAACTCTTTTATTTTTCTAAATGTGCAGGGTAAAGAGGTACTACTAGCCTCCCTTAAACGTTGGAACTCAGACAGAGTTTCTCTATAAAAAATAAACCAGTGATATTCAAAATGTGCTTTACTAAACTGCAATGTGTTAAGCACAAAAACTGAGAGTATAATTTTAAAAACTTTTATGTCGATATGTTGTGTGGCAAGCTCCAAGTATATTATCAGTAGATTCATTTCACTGAACAGGGAATAGATCATGTTGGGTAGAGAAACACATGAAATGTTCTATGAAGTAAACTAAAAGTTCATGTCCATGAACTTCTTTCAGTTTACTTTGTTAACTGTATGTCTGTATTAAAATCTGAGAAAATATTAGCATTTTTATAACTTTTTTCACATTCACTCAATTTAATCAAGTTATGTTTACATTATGATTTATATTATTAATTAAAAGACTAAATTCATTTTCTATTTTTAATCTTAATTTACAGATGCAAAACTACTTTTGTTATTTTTGTCAAGAACACATTTCATTCCATCATTAAACAAAGGATATTACAAGAAAAATTGAGCATGCTGTTATTCTAATTAAATTCTAATTGAATGTCTTTTCACAGATGTAAATTGACATGTTTTTACTACTCCAGAACACAAAGATGATAATAAATCTGCATTACAAAAATTTTCTAATCAAAATTAGAAATTACATTTAGAAGTATGAGATGATATAAAAAATATTTAGGGTACATTTTAGCTCTGGCAGTGTCAAGAGTTCAAAGGATCTCATAATACAAAGCACGTTTTCTTGTTTTTTGAATTGCAATAGAATCCAGCTTCTGAAGCTTCATGATAGTGAGAGGCAAAGTTTCTTTCATCCAATTGTTTGAATTTGCCTCTCGTTTTCACCACTTGTCAACTGGGTGACATTGGGCAAGTTACTGTCTGTAAGCCTCACTATCAATGTCAGTAAAATATGGGGATACTTAGAGCAATATCATGGATTTTTGTAAGGATCAGTAAGATAATCTATGTAAAGCACATAAATCAGTACTTGACATACAGATAGTGTTCTCAAAATGCTAGCTTTTGTAGTTGTTATTATTTAAATGACACTATCAATATTGTTATTATTTATTTTATATTCATTATTTTAAATCTATATTTAAAAATAGTAAATTATCTTTCACAGCAGTGCCTCCTGGTCTAATACAGTACCCCATTTCTGAAGGTAAAAATTTAAAATAAATCACAGTGAACATTTAGGTGTACAAAGCTACTTTAAATCTGCTTTCATTTAATAAAGATCAGTTTTTAATCATATTCAAAATACATGGAATGTTGGCACAAAACTGAAGGGCTGTAGAAAGGTCACACATGTTCTGTGGGTTATTGAAACTTCATTTCCCTAAAAACATAACCCTTACATGGTCTTAATTTTACAAATTTAAGTGTTGCAAAATGTCTAAATAATAAGTAACAATTAAAATAAAATGTTTTATTTGTAAATTATGTACATAATACACTTTAGGTTAACGACAAGGAAATGGGAGGAAAGAACTATTGGCCTCCAGTCAAGCTGTTCTCTGCTGTAGATGATCATCGTTCCAGACCTGATGTACAAATCAGTTTGGACTTCCTATATTGGAAAAGAAGAATTTGTAACTAAAGTAATAGTTGTTGCATTCTGTTCCTAGTTGGGTTGTTTCCACAAAATGCTTTCCAACTCTGCTAATTTAGAATCTTAAAAGAAATTTCCTGGTATAATTTTATAATGACAAACAAAAGGTTAACTATAAAGAACAATGAGTTTAAGCATCTTGAAGAAACTGTGAAATGGCTAAGTAACTAGGCATAATCTGATTTCTGGAGTTTATGTCTTTTAAAGTTATTTTTGATTAGTCTTATAGTAAAAAGCCATACAACCATCAAACATGCCATTAAATCTAAATGCCATTGTGGAAATTATCAAATGGATAAAAATTAATGGCTTTAAACTGTACCAATAATAGTACCAAGATTCTATAAAATGAAGGACTGAATATAACTACTTAGATATCAAATACACTTCAGTAAATAGATTTAAAGAATGCTACAAATGCCAAGTGTACATGGTGATGACCAGCCAACACTGAAAATCCAATCTCTTGTACTTAGCCCCAGATAAATCAGATTATGACTTTTCATGTGAGGATTTAGGTGTCTCACCGTCATTGTCTTCCTCTTCCTCCTCACAATCCCCTTCTGTCAGCTGTTCCAGTTCCTCTTTGGTACCATTTTGAAATTGTTCCCATTCCTACTACTGTGCTAGGACCGGTCATCTTCCCTCCAGTCACTGTCTGAACCTCCTTCCTCCTCCTCTTCCTTCTCACTGTCTGACTCCTCCTCCCTGACGGATTTCTTTGCTTTTTTGTTTCAGATTTCTTGTCTTTTTTTGAGTCTGTTTTTTTTTTTTTGTCTCTTGTATTTATGTGTGTACACGGGCCTAAAAGAGTAGATGAAGCCCATGTCAGCAGTCAGGTTTGGCAAGAACCAGAAGTAGTGCCTTCCCCCGATGATGAGAGTCAGATGTTGAGAAACAGAATGCAACCAGCAACAGCAAGGAGAAGAATACTGGCTACAAAACAGCCTGTACTCACACTGAGGTAATAAACACTTACTCTCATTTCTGCTGGCCAGAGAGGAAAGAGGGTGATCACTATTACTGCAATCACAAGAATTAATCCCATGACAAATGTTTTAAAGTGAACTGGGTCATAGATGCACACATATACCTTATTTCCATCAAGAAAAACTTGATCATCATGTGGCTCAAGTTTGAATTTTTTCTCATTTTCCTTCTTTTTGGAAGTTCCTGGAGTTTCTCCTTTTTGGATTCTTCCTTTTCACCATTTTTTCCCCTCTTTTTCCTTTTTTGTCCTTTCATCTTTTATATTTTCTTGCTTGCTTTTTTAATCTTCTTCTTTTCCACTTTCAGCTTTTCCTTTATCTTTTTCTTTCTCTATGTCTTTATCATACTTCATTTTCATTATTTTTAGTGCCCGATGAAAAAACTGCTTCTTTTAAAGCCTGTTGCAGTAGTCAACCACAGACTCTCTGTTTGTAAATAAAGTTTCTTCTCCTTTCTTGACCTTTGGCCACTTTGAATCCGAAAGGAAATACACTGCTTCTGAAGATTTTCAGTCATGAAAGGGAAGAACAGGATAATTAACTGCCATGTGTCCATCACCAGGCTTAGCAATCACACTTGGAAAGCACTTTCAGAAACTTCATAAATTTAGGCAACTTCATAAGATATAGACACTAATCACTACTATTTTTACTAGCATTATCCTACAATAAAATAATCAACCTGTGGACCCATCATATTGGTGGACTTTGTTGGACAGTTGAATCAAAGATACTTGGCTATAGTCCTCTCTTCTTTAGATGTTTTGCCAACTTCCTGGACCCGCTTCTTGTGCCTCCTGCACTGCGCCATGTTGTCTGCTCCACCCAGGCCATGATGTGGAGTGGGAGCCATCAATATTATTAATATGTATTTCAATCATATCATATTCTAATATTTCTGTTCTAAGTTATGATGACCATGTCCTTGCATAGCCTCCTGCTCTGATGTTCCCTGAAGAAGTAATTTTTGTGGTAAGAGTTGATGAATGAATCAAAATTAACTAAATGAAGCTTAATTACAGGTAATAATTAAAGCCAGAGGGGGTGTGGTATGGTAACATATGAATAAAAAGGCCTCTGGTTCTGGAACATAAAGAATGACAGAAGAAAAACTGTATATCATAGCAAGGGAGAAGTTTACTTAAATCCTTTGAGCCCTGACAGGAGAGTTGTTATTTGTCATAAAACCAACAATATAATTAGAAACTGGTGAAAATTATAATCAGGTCTGATTTTTTTTTTTTTTTTTTTTTGAGTTGGAGTCTTACTCCGTCGCCCAGACTGGAGTGCAGTGGCCGCTACCGGCCACCGCAGCCTCGACCTGCTGGGCTCCGACGATCCTTCCGCCTCGGTCTTCCAAGTAGCTGGAACTACAGGCGCGCGATACCACGCCCGGCTAATTTTTTGATTTATTGTAGAGATGAGGTCTCACCAAGTTGCCCAGGCGGGTCTCGAACCCGCGGGCTCAGGCAATCCACTCACCTCAGCCTCCCAAGGCGCAGGATTACAGGCTGAGCCACCGAGCCCGGCTAGGTCTGATTTTTAATAAGAAAACTCTATCTGCAATGAAAACAATGGATTGATGAGGGATATTTCTTTAACACAAATTTGAGTTGATTGTAGTTTAGATGAAGCATAGATTACGAAAACTGGATGGATTGAGTTTTAGGAAACACCTGTGAAAAGATTTGACATTGAAAATAGGTGTCAGGAAGAGAAACTTACAAAACTGCCTAAGATTTGGATGGTGATATCACGTACTGATATTGAGGTTAAAAGGGAGGAAAGAGCTAAGTTGCATTTGAGTTAAAATAACTTTAAGACATCTGCTAGAGAGCAACTCCAAGTAATTACATATATGCATATGAAAAAAGAGGTCCACTAGAGATATAAATGTGTAATCATTGGGTATTTGGGGCTATCGGAATGGATGGGTGTACAGAATTTTTTTAAAATGATGGTTTTCAGCATGAATAACAAAGTTGAATAGGTGATCTGCCAGAAAGAGAAACAGATGCGCGCGCACACGACAGAAGAGAGGGAGGGAGGATGGGAGGAAAGGGAGGAGAGAGGGAGGAGGGAGGGGAGAGGAAGGGGGGAGGGGAGGGGAGGGAAGAAGGGGAGGAGAAGGAAAGATGGAAGGAAAGAAAGAGAGGAAAGAAGGAAGGAAGGAGAGAGAATAATGGAAGAAAAACCATCTACATTTGACTACCCCTTATACCTATATTTAAAAAAGCAAGAAACTGAGGCTGGTGGTAGATGCAGGGAACAGGCATAGGGAGATATACAGAAAGTGAAAGAACCAGAAAATAGTAGAAATAAATTATCTTGATTTCTTTTTTTGTTCACATGTTGTGTCTTTGTAGGACTAAAAAATAATTTGAGAATGTTTTGAGTTCATATAGACAAATAGAAGTATATCTTTCTTTATAAAAGCACAAAATAATGTATTGTGTAAAAAGGAGGTGCCTCTATACATAAAATCACAACATTTTGTGATATTATTGGACAATCAAGGAAACTCAAACGTCCTTATTTGCAGTCATATGATTTTATTTCTGGTTCTGTATATCACCACAAAGACATTGATTAGAAACTAAATCAGTCAATTGTCAGACATTTGATTGTAATACAAAGGGAAAATAATAAATGTACATTACTAAGCAAATTAAAAATAAGCTAAAGTGTTAATTCTCATTTTGCAAAATGAAAACGTTTAACTAAGACATGGAAGTAACATAATGGTGTGATCTAGATGGCAATAAAAATCAAAATAAGAAAGACGTCAAATCCTTATGGATAAAGCTTTCTCATAATTAAAATAATTTTTCATTATTATTATAGCAAAAGTTTAATCAAGGAAGAAATTGGAGCTCTTCAGCATGAAATGAGAAACGAGATAGCAAGAACGGTAAAACTGCTGAAGTATTAAATGAATATTTCCCAGTGTATTTATAAAGAATAGTAATAATGGGTCAAGAACTGAACATTTCTAATTAATATATCTTTTACGAACTCTTTAAGGATCAGCTTTTTAAATGGGCATACCAATTTGCCTTCAGCAAATTTGATGATACTAAAAATTAAAACCCAATAAATTTTACTGATCCTTTTGAGCTTTATGTTTTATCTGAAAATGTTACAATGCCATGACAGATTTAGCAAAATCTGTTTTAATGCCGCAATCAATTTGACTGTTAATGCCAACAAAGTAGTTTCATTAATTGCTTTATGACCTCAATAAATATAGAAGGCTAAACCGTTTTTGCATGTTTTTACAAGTCACTTTATAACTTTTTCAATAACACGCAATACATATGTATTGCAGAAAATGCAGTAAGTACAGAAAATTATATAAAGAAGACAACTGTTATCATCCCTAATCTATCTACAGATCGTCATTAGTAACACAGAACATAGACACACACAGAATGCCAGTGTGAAAAAGGCAAGTGGTGCCCTTGCTTTATGAACACACCATCAACAATAGTAAAATAAGGATGTTAAGTGAAGACCTCAAGTTGTAGGACCATTTTTTATTTAAAACTTGAGCATTTGCAGAGATAAATTTGGAAATGTAAAGCGAAAAGGGGTTAGGTACAGAAGCAGCTGATTGTGAATGAAAGCACAAGAGATGAAATAAAACAAACTAGTTTATGTTCTGTTATCTCAAGTTCATTCTGCAAAATGTGGATTCTTCTAAAGAAATTAAATTTCCTTGTGAATGATGAGTCTGAAATTAGCGACTTGAATCACCTGAGGTGTGGCTAATATGAGAGAATTTGGGGACTGTTTTAGATTTACATTTGCAGACGTTCTCCTTGGTGGCATCAGTAACATAAAGTTGGATGAAGAAAATCCATGCAGGAGGTTGGAGGCAAAATAATCTACATTAGTCAGTGATTGCTGTCTGTAATAAGCAACTTCAAAATCTTTATGGCCTTCAAAAACAGGAATTTGCTTTTCACACTCACAGTTGTTCTGTGTTGAGCCTATAAATGGTGTCTGTTTTCCATTAGGCTTATCTCTAGACTGGGTATTGACTTTTTCTGCTCCACATCTATTGATTCTAGGGTCCAAGCTGAGAACAGAGGCCATTTGAAAACTGCTTTCACATATAATGCAATTCCATTGAATAAAGCAAGTTATGTATCTAAGCACAGCATTAATGTGACTCTCCTCCTGCTGACTTGGGAGTGGATATGATGGCATGAATTCAGGGAGTCATCTTCAATTATGTGGACTATGAGGTGATTGCTGAGAATGAGGATGGCAGGATACCAAGACAGAAAGATCTATCTGTCCTGGAACATCTCTCTTCAGACATCTCTTACATGACGCAAAGATGAATTTCATATTTTTTAAGCCACATGACTTAGTCTTTACCATGTCTCAAGTGAACCGAATTCCGACTATCCCAGATCCCTTTAATATGCGGAGGCGGAAATTAAAGATTGCATTTTATGAAGTGAGATGTAAGTGAGATTGAAGCTGCAGAAGATGCTGCTTTTGGAATATGTATACATCCCCATGTATGCCTGGAAGATAGCAGCAGCATCAAGTTTCACAACATAATAGTGAATCAATAACAAAGCAGTAGCAGGACAGCGCAGACTCAGGAATCTGCTACTCTTGGTGGGGTAGCAGCCCAAACACTTCCTCAAAGACGGCACTGTTAATGTAAGTAGTGATGAGATTATGCAATAGAAGTCCACATTGACTCTAAAGTATTTTATGGTCTGAAAACTGAGTATGCATAAGATTCTCATTCATAACACGCAGAGGCCACAGAAATTGTTGGGAGATGGTGGTGCAGTATTGAGGTATTATACTTTTGGAAGTGGGATAGTAAGCTAATTCATTTCTAGGACTAATGCTATGCAACATCATTGGTGGCCTGTGCTGGAAAGTACTGGTTGCACTTTTCCTATCATGTAACAACACTGAAAGTAGCACTAAACCTCTGAAAACAGTGCCAGGGAAGAAAATGTACATGCCAGTACTTTATTAGAAAACATCATCACTTGGATTTAGCAGAGAAAATAAGTGAGTTATATATATATATATATTCACATATAGTGAATGCTTGGTGACTTTCAAAAGAAAAAAATACAGAAGACTGGAAGACCTAAAAGTGAAGCATTGTAGATATTGACAAACCAACTTAAGTTTTGTATTGCTTGTTAATTTAGTTAAGTTTCAGATCATTAAAGAGTAAGACAAGAAGATATTGTCTTTGCAGGAGATGTTAGAAACTACTGCCAAATATAGCTAAGACCTTATTTTACTGCAAACATAAAACTACAAATAATTGACGGCATCTAAAACACTTAACTTCAGGCAAAATACACAGCTGGTTCACAAAAAACTTAATGTTATGCTTATATACAAAGTCTCTTCCCAAGTGGATTAAAGATGCACAACTAAGAACTAAAAATATCAGATGCTTATAAATAGTATATCTTTAGATTATTAACATTTTGTAGTAATTTGACTTTAATATGAAAACCCATAGTGTATGGAAATGGTAGAGCCCATTTTAAGCAATAAATATGTGAATATAAATAATATTTGAAGTTATTTATAGAAAAGACAAGCAATGAAATTTTCAATTACTACTGAGGTTAAACATACCACTACCATGATAAAAACTTTGCTTAAAAGTAAAGGTTAGCCGGGCTCGGTGGCTCAGCCTGTATTCCCGTGCCTTTGGGAGGCTGAGGTGAGTGGATTGCCTGAGCCCGTGGGTTCGAGACCCGCCTGGGCAAGCAAGACCTCATCTCTACAATAAATCAAAAATTAGCTGGGCGTGGTAGCGTATGCCTGTAGTTCCGGCTACTTGGAAGGCTGAGGCGGAAG